>BHEV01044744.1:0-13668 GCA_004319985.1 Emydocephalus ijimae | reverse complement strand
AACTTTCATTTCCTTTAATGAATTTAATTCTTTCTCCATTGCTCTATGCCAATTTTCTTGTTCCTTTGCAGGATACATCCTCAGTTCTTCAACAGTAGTTGGAACTTTACTAACTTGGCAAACTATACTTGCTTGATACCTGTCAGGTGGTCTGGTAACACGTGTAGTACATCCAGGTATTACAGGACTTACAGGTGGACTTTCATGTTCTACCTGTTCCTGATTATCTATTTCTTCCTGTTCTGGTATTTCTTCCTGTTCTGGTCCTATATGCTTTTCCTGTACTTCCTCTTTAATTGTACTCTTCTTATTACTGATTTGTTCTTTTGGTCTTTTGTAGGTTTCTATAATTACTCCTTTACTTGAATCTTGTTCCAGTTTTTCCCATCCTGCATGTTCTAGGAATTTGGCACTAGCACAACAGTAAACTCTAGATGTACCTTTTTCCCAGAATCTGTATGATTTGTGATTTGATTCATAACCTACAAAGAATAACTTTTTAGCTCTATGTTGCCCCTTATTTCTTAGTTGTGTAGGAATATGCACCCATGCTGGTGCTCCAAATGTGTGCATGTAACTTAAGTCAGGTTTTCTACCATGCCACCATGTGAATGGTAATTCACCTGTTGTTGAGTTAACAACATTATTCAATATATGATTACCACACATTATTGCTTCTCCCCACAAATTTTCAGGTAATCCTGAATCTGATGCATAGTACGAGCCATTGCTTGAATTGTTTGGCCTCATCTTTCTATGAAGACATTATGTTGTGGCCTATATGGTGCAGACTTTTTATGTTCAACACCTGCCATCTTCAGTTTATTTTGGAATTTATTGTTTATAAATTCCGTACCATTATCAGTGATAAGAGTTACTATCTTCCTTTTAGTTTTTCTTTCTGTGAATTTAAGCCAATTAAAGAAATTTTGACATGTTTCCGTTTTGCTCTTCATTAGATAACAGAAACCATATCTGGAATAATGGTCCATTATACTTAGTATGTTAGTATGTAACGAGCACCTCCCACACTTGGTTTTTTAGGACCTATAATATCAGCAAATACTACCTCTAGAGGCTCCTTTGATTTAAATCCATTAATTCTATTTGCTGGCATTTGCTTGCTTTTTTCTTGACGACAAGAATTGCAGTGCAAATACTTCCTGCAAGGGTTCAGTTTTTTATACCCTTAGATAGTTCTACCGTTTGTTTAAGCATTTTAAAATGTATATGCCCCAAATGTCTGTGTAACAAATGTATGCATTCATCATGAGGTTTAACATTATTATGAACTGTTTTAGCTACCTCTGAATGATTATCATTTAAGGCATACAATTCACCTTTTAAAGTTGCAGTCACTTTTAATCTTCTTTTTCAATTATGCAATTGTCTCCCCTAAAGGTAATTACATAACCTAGTTTAACCAAAACTCTAACTGAAAGCAAATTAAACTTAAGTTGTGGTACATAAAACATTTTTATATTCTCTAGCTTTCAGTTTCCATCCATTAGCTAACGATATCTGCTGTGAACTCGTGGACATCTTAATAAATCTTTTCTTATCTTTCGTTATGCAGTGCGATGCTCCACTATCTACAACCCATAAATTACTATTTACAGTTTCGTTGCTATACATGGCTAACTCTAAGCATTTTTCTTTCTTTTGATGTNGGCTTCTTCAATTAATCTGTCAGTAATGTCAGTTAATGTGAGGTTATCTTTTGGCAGAACCTCAAGTGAAGTTACGTAGTCATCATAGCTATTATCTAAAGAAGATAAAATTATATAAACTTGGTGTAGTTCTGTGAAGATAAGTTCTTTTTCATGCAGTTCCTGAAAAATTCTCTTCAATATGTTTGTATGACTCAGCATATCTCCATTCTTTTGAAGATGTGTTCTGAACAGTTTCCATGTAAGATTTATATGTGCTCCCTCACTGTCTCGAACATAAATCTTCTTTAAATTCTCCCAACATTTTGCAGCTGTTTCTTCTCCTCGAATATGTACAAGCTGCTCATCACAGAGTGTCAGTCCTATTATACAGAGAGTTTGCTCATTCTTCAGTTGATATTCTTATATTTTCTGGACATCATTCTCATTCTCTGAATCCCATGCATCTACTTCTGGTGGGTTTTGAATTATACTCCACAAACCTTCTCTGCATAGAAGTAGGCTCCATTTCATAGACCATGAAACATAGTTTGTTCCATCCAGCTTGGATATTAGAGACAAACTTGGTAAATTGACTTGTGCCATCTTTATCTGGATATTAAACTTTAATTAATAAAACACAGCTGTCTGATTACAATATTGTGTAACTACACAAACTCTCACTTTAATCTAAGCCTGTTATATCCTGGTTAGTCTGACTGTGCACCTGGGCCCATAACCAGTGTTAGGGATACACACCCTAGCAGAACTTGCAACGGCAGTCTAGCAGGTAGACAAATGATGTGAGATAAACATTGTTGTAGTTTACACTCAGTAAGACAGATACACTGTGCCAGTTAAATAGTTTTTTATTCCAGCAAGAGTTATAGCATAGTCAAAACAGTCCATATGTTATACACTAGTTCAGTCCATCCAGGGATTAATCAGTTGCAAAGTCCAGTGTCGAAAAATAGAGATCAGTAAACTTACAAATAATCAGTCCAGCAATATATCTCTTTTGCAGTCAGAGATATGAAAAAAATCAAACCTCTTTTCTTCGTTTCAGCAACAGCAGAGAAACACACGCAGTTATCACCATCAATCCAACATTGTCAGCTACTACAGTAAAAGCCAGCAAAGTGAGCTCTCTTGTTCCCTCTTATGGTGATTTTACAACCGCACCCAAAATACATGTTTTGCAGTTAAAGTGATACACACACTTATACTCACTTAGTTTATATATTATTTTTACCCAAACTAAGTTAGGTAACCAATGTTATCCCTAACAGTATGCAGATTTGTTTTTCAGCTTTTGCAGTTCTCTAGAATTATTTTGTTGATCAGGAGTTGATCTTTTGTGTCTCTGCTTCTTCATTCGTTTCCTTTCTGCCCTACTGAAAAGATGTTATTTGCTTCCTGGAATCCTGGATCCTGGATCCCGGTAGTCCTGGATCCTGTCAGCTATGATACCAGTCAGCAGCTTGAACATGGTTGGCAGACACATTATTGGCCTGTAATTTGCAAGTGTTGCCCCTTTTGCTGGATCTTTATGTATCAAGTAGGTTTCCCAGCTGTTAACCATTCACTAATGTTTCCTATCCTGTTGTTGTTGTTGTTGTTATTTAAAATGTATCACAAATATCATTGACTGGTGTTGATGGTTGATATGGGTTGCTATCAGCATCCTAGATATCAATCAAGTATCTTCTTAAAATGTACGATGTTCTGAGTAGTGCAGTTTTTTACAGATCCACTGGTGTTATTGCAGGAAACTGCAATTTCTTGATGTATTTTGTAAAATTCTTGGACATGGTACCTTGCCCCAATGACAATGGGTATCGCTGTTACATGCTTTTTCCATAATTACATAGTTTTGATGGCCAGGTTGCAATATTTTGTGATTTTTTTCCAGGTTTATCTGACTCTGGCGTCTCCCAGTACAGTAATACCAATAACTGGACGCTTTGGTTTTCAACAACGGTGATATCTGGTATGTTGTGTTCTAAATGATAATCTGTCTGTATTTAAAAGTCCAATAATAATAATAATAATAATAATAATAATAATAATAACAACTATTAGTTCTACTATTACGACTACTAGAATCAATACTCAATACAGTTCAACTGTTCAGCCACGACATCAGAATGAACTTTGGACTTGAAAAATGTGCTATACTATCCATGCAGCAAGGAAAAATGAAAAAAAAATAGAAGGAATAGAACTGGGAAACAGAAGCATCATGAAAGCATTAGTAGAGGATTATAGTTACAAATACATAGGAATATCGGAAGCAGGTAGTACCTTGAATGGAAAAGTCAAAGAGTCAATGCAAAAGGAATACATCAGGAGGGTCCATAAAATATTAAAATCAAAGCTGAGTACTGGAAACATGATTAAAGACATTAAAACATGGACAGTTTCAGTGATATGCTATCCAGCTGGAATCATCAACTGGACTGTGGCTGAACTGAAAAATCTGGATCAGAAAACAGGTAAACTTTTGAATATGTACCATGCTTTACATCCACGAACTGACATCAACAGGTTATACCTGCCAAGAAGAATAGAGGGCAGAGGGCTATTGCAAATCCCTCAAACTATAGAAGAAGAAAAACAAAGTTTGAATGATCATGTGAACCAAAGTACAGAAAAATTGCTGCAGGCTGTGAAAATGGAGAACATTATAAAAACAACAAAAACAAAAGCAGAATAAGGAATATAAGGAAAATATTATTTTCCTTATATAAGGAAAAATAGCTGAATGATAGATTAAATAGATGGAAAACCAAAGGTTTGCATGGACAGCACTTGAAAAACATTGAAGGAAGGTGTTATAACAACTTGACATGGATATGATTTAAGAGAGAAAGAAATGGAAGGTTTAATAGTCGTTGCTCAAAAACAAGCACTACAAACTGAAAGCAAAGATACAAAAATCCAAACTGCTGACTTTGCAATGACAAAGTTGAAATTGTTTCACACTTAATATGTGAGTGCAACAACATCGCATAAACTATGTACAAACTTAAACATGAATGAGTTGCCAAATTAATCTACTGGTCATTATGTAAAAAATACATCCTACCTGTATCCGAAAAGTCATGGGAACATAAAGTGGAAAAAGTTTTCAAAAATGAGACAGTGAAGATCTTGAGGGACTTTTGAATACAAACAGATTGGCATTTGAAATACAACACACCAGATATTATCATTGTCAAGGGCCAAAGCATACAATTCATTGATATTGCTGTACCAGGAGACACTAGAGTCAAAGAAAAAGTTGGAAAAACCACAACCTGGCATCAACACTATACGGTTATGGATGAAACATGTAACAGAGTTACCCATTGTCATTGGGGCACTTGGTGCCATGTCCAAGAATTTTACGAAACGTATCAAGAAATTGCAGCTTCCTGCAATAACACCAGCAGAACTGCAAAAAACTGTGCAACTTGAAACATCATATACTGTATTTTACGAAGATACTTGGTTAATACCTAGGATGCTGTCAGCAACCTGTATCAACCATTAGCACCAGTCAATGATATTTGTGATATATTTTTAAATGTTCAGCTGACCAAGTTTCAGGTTTAATGAATAAAAGAGGTAATAACAATAACAATAATAATAATAATACTGTGTTCTCATTCATTTTGAGAATATCATGTGGAAGGTGTGTGGAGGTGTGTGCTGATTGGGGATGTATATCATTGGGGATGTGCTGATTGGGGATGTATATCACTTCTGGTTCTGTTAGATATACAGTGACATTTGATTCTATATCTTTTGAGATTGCTGGAGCTGGAACAGTTTTATGATGATTCCACAATCATCATAAAATTTCTGTCACCAATTATCAGGTGTGAACTAAGCTCTTGGTTGCTCCAATTTGGTTGACATACAGGTAACATAGTTTTCCCAACTAATCTTTATCCTATATAAAACTGCTGGGAGACGTCATTTGTCAGTTTGTAATGAGGTGTCATCAGCATGTTAAAGAGTCTCATTTCTATTTCAGTCAAGATTCTAGTAGGGCTGCTGTAGAAGCCTTGAACCAGTATCTAGAGGCCATCAAGGAAAAATAAATTCAGATTAAACCTGACTAAGATAGAATTGCTATTTATGCATAAAGAATTGGACTATCAGTCCCAGTGGTTTCTCTAGACAGGGGTCACATTTCCTCTGAAAGGGCTAGTTTGTGATATGGGGGTGCTCCTTAACTTGTGGATCTTTTTGGACTATCTGGGGAAAGATTGACACTAGAATACTGTACCTCAATGATCAGCTGCCAGGTCTGCTGAAAATTTTGTTCTATTGAGCATGTAAGGCATGCTAAGTATCAAACTTTATCTGTAGGGTCCCATATGCTTGTAACATGCTGCTCATGTGTGTTTGTTCATGTGTGTGTATTTATACAGTATAACAGAAGCTACAATAACATGTATATTCATTGTATTATACAGAATTTGTAAAGTAAATACATACACAATAAAGTTTGTAGATTTATTTTCATAATTTCATTTCATTTAGTGAATTTACTTCATTATTTTAAAGGAGAAGAGAACTCTAGAGATATTTGCATGGGTTGAATGTTGGTTTTGCGCATAGTTCAATACAAAATGGACCAGGTGCTTTCTGTTTTTCGTTTACACAACTATTTTCCCTATGGCAACTAAGAGAAGAGAAAGAAAAAATTTGGAGCAAATACTACCAACTTTTGGGGCATAAATCTAATGGGAGATTTTGAAAAGCCATTTGTTCCTAATCTTATTTCATATTATTAGACTTCAAAGATTAGGGAATCACACCCGTTGAAGCCATTTAGAGTTAACATGTTAATGAATGTTGGGTTATATATATAAAAAAATCAAAGCATTTTTGGATTTAAAATATGTCGATGCAAATGTTCCTCAGATGCTTAATTGGATACAAATAAAGTTGTAAAATATGGCAACCTTTAAATACGTTACAGAATTGTATAGTTGTCTAAAACAGACTCATAAAATCCATTGTTAGTGTAATCATATCTAAAACTTCCAGCTTAATCCTATTATACAACTTTAATAAAAAAGGGGGAAAAACATGTCCACTATGAGTAGAGAAAAAAAAAAAGCCCAAAGCATTTTTGAATATTTCATGAAGATACATAATTTGTTTTCTTTTATATTAAAAATGTATTAACAGAGCAACAATGATGCACTTCTAACATATGTGTGTGTGTGTACAAAATGATACAAATAGTGTGATTCTTCATGGCAGGATATAATATAGAGTTATCTTCTGTATTTTTTTTCCACCACACAGGTCTTTCTTTTCAAAATATTTAGACAATAAAGCAACTTGAGCAAAGCTGTCATAATAATAGCAGCGGTAAATATTTAAACATGTATCTTTGCTGGGAGTGAAAAATAGAACATTATGCTTGGAATCTACTTGAAGAAAGCAATTTGAACCTTCCTTGAATATACAGAATATTTTTATATAGTTACTTATCTTTAATCTATTACTTTGTCTGCTGCTTTACCCATAAATTTTCAACTTTCAAACCCACAGCAATAAAAAGACAAATTTATTAAAATATCTGCCTCCCTACCCCATCTTCATCATCTAGTTATAAAACCATCAAGAAATGCTCAGCTTGATTAAGCCAATATATTTGGCTTTCAGGGTTATGTTTCACCAAGTCCATTTCAAACAATGTAGAATGACCTGGCAGGAAAAAAGGAGCGAACCATTAAGGAAAGATTTCCAGGAAACATTATAAGTCCCAAGAAAGAGGGGAGCATGGGAAAGATATTCAAAAGACTCCCCACTCCAATTTTATTTCATGTAATATTCCAATATTCTGTTATTCTATCCTATTAAAGTAAAAAACATTTCTCAAATCTCTGCAGTGCTGTTTGACCTGGACTACCTCAAATGACTGACAGTCCATCAGATTCATCCATTGTTGATCTTCAAGCTTATACAGATAGTCCTCCTTCAGCGACCATTAATTGTGACTGGCAACTTGGCCATTAAGGAAAGTAGTCAATAAAGTGAGCCTAGTACTGTGCTTATGATCTTACTTAAGTTTTTTGCTTTATAAATCTGCAAATATTGTAAAATGCAAAGATTTGTCATAGTCTTTCATCATCCTAATATCTGTGATAGGTCATAAATGAGGAGGTCACTAAACAAGAACTACATATAGATCTTAATATGTGAAGAAATAACTAAATATTGAATGCTGACAAACCCTGAGTACTGAAAGAATATTCTTTAATTTATTTTGTCACTGAGTCTTATGTATCATCACTAAGACAAATTATGAATGGTACTTCCATCTCTCATAGAGTGGATAGCTGTGACACTATACTTTACAAAAAAAATATATATGAACAGATTGTACACTAGCTTGTTTCTTTATCTTTTCAAACGAGCCAGCTGATAAATCCTTGCTGTTCTCTATGTATTGCTGCTGCTGTCAACTGTCCAACTAGCAGACCCCAAAGAAGTAAACACTCTTGGGAGTTTTGAATTCCCAAAAGTAAAACTTTATTGGATACACCATTTTGCCACTGAAGAATTGAAACCAGTTCTGGTTTTCCTATGCAAAGTCTTGCTTAAACAGTAGCTTCCCTTGTTCCCTGAGTGTTCACATTGTCCAATTATGAGACAACCTTTTTCTCAGGCACCTGCAGTAGTGACCTTGATGGTTTCTAGACTCTCTCAATTTGTGCACAAAACCTTATATGGTTGCTTCAGCTTCAGCTACATTAGTTTACCATATTTTCAGCTATCCATCAATCTACTTTTTGAAGGAAGCAATTTTATGCAAAGAAAAATAAGGTAATAAATAATAAAACAAATTAAAACAAAGGTAGGGGATAAGAAAGGGAAATACAGCTAAATCTAGTTTACACTAACATAAGTCAATCTGCCACTCTATACCTGTATATGCCTGCTGATTCTCCTTTCTTTGGCCTAAATCTTTCTGAAGCTTCTCTTCAGGCCCCTCCTTTTATATTGAATCATTTGCAAATTCTAACATCCTTTCCTAAACCCCTTTATCCATTCTATCAATCACAATATTGAACAACACAAGGTTCAGGGCAGTGGCACTCCATTAGATGTTACTCCTTTAATCTGATATATAACCCTTGTGAATGCTGTCTTAGTGCAGTTATTTGGCCAATTATCAATTCATCTAAAAGGTTCCATGCTGTTCTTCCTGTATCCTTGAATTTATATTTTATTGATAAGATCCTCATGAGAGATTTTGTTGGATGCTTTGCTAAGGTCACTATATCCATGGCATTTCCCCAATCTGTTACTCATTAAAAGCAGAATGTCTCCAAGAACATGAATAAAATCTAAATAAATCAATAATCAATGACTTTTTGAAAAATAATATTCCCTTTTAAAATCAGGAAATATTCTTGAATCCGAACATCACTGACATTAACTGCAGAACAAAAAAAGTCATGTTTTTGAGTTGATGAAGGATTCAAAATATGGTACTAATGACTACTTGAAAGCCAAAACGAAATAAAACCTGCATTATAATTTCAAGATTGTCTTTTTTTAAACACATACTATTTTAGTTTTATTTTATTATAAATGAGATTTGGTCAATATTAATTCATGCTACATCATTGCAGAGCCCACCAGGGAGATGCATAAAGCTAGAATACCCGTAGTTCATTCTTGGCTACTATTTCCATGCTCCTACTCCATTTGCAGTATGCAAAAGATAAAATTTTTGAACTAGAATGTCTTTGATGTAATAAAATTTTTGATAATAATTACAGGTTCCCCTTGGATAGTAAAACCCAACTTCCTGTTAAAAAGCATTAAGCATTTCTAGTTTTATATTTAAGAAAGCCAGTTGGGTATAGTCAGGGGTGGGATTCTACCAGTTCACACCTATTCACTAGAACCAGTTGTTAACATTCTAAGCAGTTCGGAGAACTGGTTGTTAGAAGAAATTACTGGCCTAATCCTGTAAGGAAGGAAGAAAGGAAACATTCTGGTGTTGCTTACGGAAACTGCCTCTCCATTAACCTTAATACATTCTTGGCAGGACTAGACTTCCTGTCTCAGGAGCCTCTCTGGAGTTTTTTTTCCCTCTTTTGCTGGTACTTTGCTTGTGCGGAGTGACCATTCAAAGTTACAATGGCACTGAAAAAAGTGACTTACGACCATTTTTCACACTGTTGCAGCATCCCCACAGTCATGAGGGGCCAGGCGAGGAGACGCGTGCCTTGATGTGAGTGATAAGAGTTGGCCACGCCCAGCCAGTCACATGACCACCAAGCCATGGCCACCAACTAAGCCACACCCACAGAACCGGTTGTTAAAACATTTGAATCCCACCCCTGGGTGTAGTGGTTAAGGCACCAGGCTAGAAACTGAGAAACCATGAGTTTTAGTTCTACCTTTGGCATAAAACCAGTTGGGTGAGCAATGGCAATGAAGAAGGCAATGAAGAAGGCAATGGCAAAGGCAATGGCAATCTACTTCTGAAATCTTACCAAGAAAACTGCAAGAATTCTTTCATCCCATCAGCAGAGCAACACAAAGCAAGCAATCAAAAGAAAGAACATTATTTTGGGTGAACATTAGGTATATATTTGCTTGTTTTTTTCAGACTGCCAGCTTTCCAATCTGCTGTCCTCCCTCCCCACACATATATATAAAAAAATCAGCACAACAAACAAACAAAGAAATGCAAACCAACTACAGTTACAATTTGTAGGCTGAAAATAACCACAGTCTAAATTGTTCCTCCTGGATCAAAAAGTGCTAGGCTCAGCGATCAGAGCTTCACTACCATTAATAAGAAATTGCTGGTTGTATGATTGGGTGGTTAAGAAAACAATATTAAAGGAAATCCCCTGGTTTGCTGTTAAAATGAGTACCTCAGGCAAAATTCTGACTTACTGAAAAAATACTTCACCTGACTTTTATTTCCTTCTGATTTACAACTCACAGTATTCAATTCTCATGCACGCTTATGAGAAACAACTGTTTCTAACAGACCTGTCCTCCTGCCAATCAGCATGCAAATAGAAGCCTTTTCAATAGATAATTTTAGGAGTATCTTCCCTAACTCGGTGATCTTCTGTAAAACTTCAACAAACTTAATTTCTTATAATTCTTTCATAATGTTGGAAGTGGCTTTCCTTAGTTATGTAGCACTTTTGCAGTAAGTATATCAGTAAATGCCTGAAGAAAGAGATTCAGAGACATACTTGTGATAGTCACAAATTCTTTTAAGATGACAAGGTGACTGTTACGAACTAAGCAAACTCGTTAGCTTGCGATTCTAATAGTTTTACTTTCACAGCAGGCTCGTAAACCTACACTTCTGATTGGCCCGCTAATAGCGGATCGTGATTGGTCATTGTCGGCTGATCTGATTGGCTGTTAAAGGGTCGCCGCTGATTGGATGCTTTCCAGTGCGGCAAACTCAAATCATTGGTTGTTGTGACAGCAGCCAGCTCTATAAAAGGAGCTGCTGCTGCCCTAGCCTTTCGCTCTGTTCTGAAGTCACTAATAAAGAGTTGGAGTCACTATTTGATGTCTCGTCTCCGTTCTTGCGCCCACTCTTCCAGATATAACACTGGCGACGAGGATGGGATGCGGAGACGATAAGAGCTGACTGATCACTTATTGCACGATAACAGAGCACGTGGCTGAGAGCGCACCAACCGTGGCAACATGACCAGCGGCACAATACCACCCGCTCCATTTGTCCCAGCTAATGAGGACTGGGACTCGTATATGGATAGGTTTCAGATGTTCCTAGAAACCAACAACTTGAAGGATGCAATGCCTGGCAAGAAACGAGCTGTATTCCTGACCCATTGCGGGCCAACCGTATTTAAGATGGCAAAGGTGCTTGCAAAACCAGCAGAAGTCAAGACAATGGACTCTCAGCCCAATCCTCCGGGCCCATTATGCCCCAGCGGTGCCAACACTCATCAGAAGACACGAGTTTTACCAGAGGGACCAGCAGGAAAGCGAAAGTATGGGAGACTTTATCGCGGACCTCAGAAACCTGGGGGGACTCTGTGGCTTTGCCAATCTCGAAGAAGCCATGAAAGATCGAATTGTTCTGGGTCTAAAAGACCCCACGACCCAGAGCAAGATTATGGCGAAGGGAGACATCAGCCTCGCAGATGTCATCGCCGATGCTACTGCAGCAGAAGCAACCAGGAAGTCGGCTGCTCGAATGCGCTGAGCAAACGGACTGCACCACCAACTCACCAGTAATACTACACCTTGTCCTGAGAGGCACGCAACGACCACCCACCATGAAGACCTCGAGTCCTCATCAGAAAGCGAGGAAGAGGAGGTCAACAGACTCCGGTCAGAACATGATCAACAAGATCAACGGATTCGTAAGCCCTCATTCCAGTGTGCTGGTTGCGGGGAAAACCACCCACGATCAGACTGCACATTCCTAGGTGCACTCTGCTGTTCCTGTGGAAAGAGGGGCCACATTGCAAAGGTTTGTAGAAGCAAGCGAGGGTCTAGCCCAAGCAACCAAGGTAAGTTAGGAATAGAGTAAATTGGGACTGCCCAAGCAACCAATGGAACCACTACTACAGAAACCGAGCACCAGCCACTTCTACCAGATGAGAAGAGGCACACCAAACCATCACCATCGGCCATGCTTCATCCCTTGATGCAAGGAAAATCTGAGTAAAGGTCATCATTGAGAATCGACCATGCATCATGGAAGTCGACTCTGGGTCGTCCCTATCGATGGTTTCCTGGAAAACCCTCAAACAGCTGATCCCTGACATCCCCCGCCAGGACCTCAGCACTCAGAGAATTATATTGAAGGACTACCAGGGAAATAGAATTCCAGTCGCCAGTTCCAGCCACGTCCAAGTCTCTTTCAAAGACCACACCACAACCCTACCTCTTACCATCGTCGATAGAGATCGACCCAGCTTGCTAGGCTTACAGTGGTTCGTGCCTCTGGGAATCGAACTGGCAGGCATCAACCAGACCGAAGGCTATGACTGGGAAGCGGCTCTTGTCCAGGAATTCCAGGAAGTTTTCACCGAGAAGCTAGACAAGTACAAGGGATCCCCCATATCGTTTAACCTCTGCCCTGATATTGCGCCCATTTGCCTTAAGCCTCGTCGAGTGCCCTTTGCACTCAAACCAAAGATTGACGAACAATTGGACAAATTAATAGCCCAAGTCGTGTTGGAACCGATTGACCATGCCCGATGGGAGACCCCAATTGTAACCCCCATAAAACCTGATAGATCTTTGAGAATTTGTGGGGATTACAAGGCCACCTGAACCACGCACTTCAGCAGAGTGCTTACCCCATGCCTGTGGTCCAACACTTCCTTCGTTCCCTTGGGGGCAGAAAAATATTCAAAAAATTGGACTTAGCCCAGGCATACCAGCAGCTGCCCGTAGATGCAGAGACCACAGAAGCCCAAACTATAGTTATGCACAGAGGTGCATTCAAGTGTAATAGACTCCAGTTCGGAGTAAGCGTAGCACCTGGCATCTTCCAAAGTCTGATGGAGAGATTGCTACAAGGCATAAAAGGGGTCGTGCCATATTGCAATGATGTCATGATAGCTGCTCCCACTAGAAGTATACTAGAAAAATGATTAAGAATGGTCCTCCAGAAATTTAAAGATGCTGGCCTGAACGTCAAGAAGGACAAGTGCCAACGATGCATGGAGAGGGTTGATTTCCTTGGTTACCTTCTTGACAAACAGGGAATTCACCCTACTGAGAAAAAAATGGCTGCAATAAAAAAACACCCCGAGACCTAGAAACAAAACAGATCTCCAAGCCTTCCTGGGACTTACNGCTTCCTGGGTCTGGGGACATCGAGAAGAGCGAGCTTTTCAGCAAGTAAAAGACCTTTTAACATCAGATGCTGTATTGATACTGTTATGCCTGTGCCCATAACCAGTGTTAAGGAGACAAGCTAAACAGAATGTGCAACGTTAGTCAGATAGGCATACAGATAAATGAGTGAGATAAGCTT
>BHEV01044740.1:0-13042 GCA_004319985.1 Emydocephalus ijimae | reverse complement strand
GCAAAGATGTCCTTGAATTCTTGGACGAGGTCCTCTTCCCAGTTGCTGCTACTGATTCGGTGAATGCCTGCCACCTCAATTTCAAGCGGAGCGAACCATTGGAGGCCTAACAGGATAGGTCGGTCCTTGTCGATCACAGTCAGGGGTAGGAATGCTGTGCGGTTCTTGAACGATACCCGAACTCGACTGGATCCTACGACTGGAATCTGATTGCCTTGATAGTCTTTGAGTATGAGTCTATGGAATCGGAGATCTTGTCGCCGGACAGTAGGGATGAGTTGCTTGAGGGTCTTCAGGAAACCATTGAGAGAGATGATCCTGAGTCGACTTCCATCAGGCAGGGCTGGTTTTCGATGGCCACTTTCACTCGGATCTTCTTGGCATCAAGAGAGGAGGCGTGACCGATCGTGATAGTTTGGTGAGCCTCTTCTCGCTTCATGGGGTGGTTTATGGTTTTGTTTCTGTAGGAGTGGTTGTTCCATTGGTGGTTCACTGGTTATCGCCTTACAGGACGGCTTCCTGTCAGTTGGCGATAGTTAGCCCCCCTTGAGGGCTGGCTGGGTCCTATTTGGCTTCTACAGACCCGTCCGATATGGCCTCGTTTCCCGCACACATGGCAGAGCACATCAAGGAATTTGCATTCTGATCGGGGGTGGCTTGCCCCACAACCAGTGCATTGGTATTGAGATTTCTGGCGTTGGTCCGTTCGGACCTCAGTCGATGGACCTCTTCTTCGTCGCTGTCTGACGATGAAGAGAGGTCCTCGTGGTGGGCTGTTATAAGCTGCCCTTCTGACTTAGGTGAAATTTCGCAGGTTGGTTGGTGAACCGGGGCGCGGTTGCGGCGCATTTGGGCAGCCAACTTCCCGGTTGCTTCTGCTGCAGTAGCTTCAGCGATAGCATCGGCAAGGCTGATGTCATCTTTCGCCATCAACTTGCTTTGGATGTGTGGTGCATCCAATCCCAGAACTATTCTGTCTCTTAAGGCTTCTTCGAGATCGGCAAACCCACATAGGCCTCCCAGATTCCGGAGATCCGCTATGAAATCAGCAACACTTTCGCCCTTCTGTTGACTTCTTTGATAAAATTCATGCCTTCTGACGAGCGTTGGAACGATTGGCGCGTAGTGGGCCCTCAGTAGAGGTTCGAGGACATCCCAGTCCATAGACTTCACTTCTGCCGGTTTCGCTAGTGCCTTGGCCATCTTGAATACGGTCGGCCCGCAATGCATTAGGAATACCGCCCGTTTCTTTCCAGTAGTGGCATCCTTCAAATTGTTGGTTTCCAAGAACATTGGGAAACGATCCATATAAGAGTCCCAGTCTTCTTGTGCTGGGTCGAATGGTGCGGGTGGTATGACGCCGCCGGACATGGTTCCGCCGTTGTGCGTTTCAGCCACATGCTCGGTTATCGTTCTTCGTTGTTCAGTCAGCTCTGACGTCTCCACTTCCCACCCTCGTCGCCAGTGTTAAGTTCTGAGCGTGGGCGCGAAGAATGGAGACGAGCCGGTGAAACAGTGAACTTCAAAACTCTTTATTAACATGGTGTGACAGCTCAGCTCAATGGCTGCAATGGCTCTCCTTATATAGGCAACTTATTATATATTTAACCAATGAAAACCCGGGAGCGCGAGCTCCGTTAACCAATGGGAGAGGCTCGTGAATGGCCAATCAGATTCACCTGAACGGACCAATCTGATGTCGCCATTAACAGCCAATCAGAAGTGCAGGGCCAGAACCCTGCACTTGACTTCAAGCTTTTGATAACTTTATTAACACATTTATTCATTCACAACATTCCCTTTCCTCTCACCCCCCACATGTTACCCTAGAAGGAAAATATCAGTCAGTGGATACTGGTAGGATTGAAGAGAAAGCAATCTTTGGCAATTAAGCAAGATCAGTCGATTTAGCATTCTTTCAAAATTCATCTGCTTTTGCAGAAGTGCTTTGTATAGGCACATTCAAAGGGGTCTGTAAACTGATACAGATAGTAGCTGGACTCGTTTGGGATGCAAGTTTAGTGCTATTCCCAAATAAACTCAATCCATGTTCAAAAGGAGCAAAGTACAAATTAAGGGCTATTCCAAGACAGTCTTGAATCTGTGTCAGTCAGCGGAGAGTTCCAGCTAGATGTTCAAAAGCAACATGAACATCTGGCAGAGATGAGTCATCTGTCTCTACTTCATGATTCAATCCAATCATGCAGTCAGCTGCTATTGAGGTTCATCTGTGCCTCAAAGCCTACTGTGAAGATGGTTTTGGATAGTAACTCTCTTCAGCCCAACTTACGCCATACAGCTGTTGTGGGGAAAATTAAGAGGGATATGAATGCAATTTCAAGCTCTCAAATGAAAGACATGATAGAAATCTAAGAAAAAAACAAATAAATTGACCCAGAAGGAGCTGGACCGAGCCCAAACTCAGGAGTCTCCCAACTGCAACAATCTTGGCAAAATTGTGTCAAGATAAGAAGAAAACTGCTATTTAAAGAATCACTGAAGGCTGTTACTGGCAGGACATATTTGTGCTCCTGTTAGGGACAAGTGAGGAATGGCTGAAGGAGAAGATTTAACTACCATTGCCCACAAATAGGACAATTACAGAACATAAGAAGACCAGAATAACAGGAGATGCCAGGAACTGAATATCCAGACAGATTTTCTCTTGTCCAAGCACTTTAGTGAAAATAGCTTCATGCCCACTCATACCACACCCTGTACATCCTGTCATCACTCTGTGTGTGTAGATTTTCTGTCACAGAGACAGGATCTAGCACACCTGGCTGCTACCCTTTTTGCAGCTCCAAGATCCAGCCTGGAGACCACCTGCTTGATCTTCTGGAAGTGTCAAGATGCATTCCTGGTTATCTTTGGACACAGCAGTATCCTGCTTTACAGATTCAATTTCAAAAAGGCTAGAAAACAAGAATCATTGTTGTTGATTCACAATACAGACATGTTCTCATATAGAAGTGCGTAAATAATAATTTACTACCTTACTCACAATATTCTTATTTTTCTAGAAGTGCAGACTCAGGAAGGTGATGCATGCCAACTGCCCCAAGTATAACACACTCTGCTTCCTCTGCTGGAATCTATTTGCTCATATGGGTACCATTGTTCTCTTTACCTCTTCCATCGGATCCCTTTCGTTTCCAAAATATTGACATGCTCGCTTTTCCTTCATGTGGAGTTGCTACTCATGCTTTCACGCAAGCTGTTGATCAAGCAATCGATCTAGGTTCCCTTCCTAGAATTTTATGGAGAATTCAGACAATGATGCTCCCAGAGAAAGGCTTTTATTGCTGCCAAACAAAAGACACTATACAGTTATCCTGTCTTTTTTTGCAATTGTGGTAATGGATTTTTAGTAGAACGCGTACCATATAAGAGTTTCTCTTTGGTTAGTGCCCCAATGTAATCACGTTGATGTAAGAACTACTGGGATGGGTGATGCATAGATAAATAAAATGCGCATCATCGCTCTTCAAGGAACATGGCTTACAAACATTTCTCAACTCATAGGATCAGGATTGGGGAAGATACAGAATATGTCAGTAAAAATTGTAAACATTTCTCCCTGGCATATTGACTTATTTTATTCATTTACCTAATTTATATAACCATCCATCTAACAAGTAGATGACTCTGGGAGGCACACAACAAAACTAAAACAATGTGCTGCTGGACATTACATTCATGCTTTACAATAACTTCAGCGTCTACGACCTTGTTCCGCTGTAGGTATAGATTGAAACTTACTTAAAAGCGATTAAAGGATCAGTCTTGCCATCCCCAAAAATTTGATAAATGATAGCTGAGAGGGATGGGTTGGTACAGAATTCCCTTCTTAAAATACTGAATACCTTTTATCTCACTGCAGACATGGCCGTGGTTTTGAATCCATGTGATTGAAAATTTGGAAATGAGTTTTGAATCTGCTCTAAAGCCAGACAACAGTCAATTCATTGAAACTAACAACCAAGTACAGGATTTTGGAATGATTTCATAGTAAAAAAAAAAAAAAAAAGCATCAAGTGAAACATTCCATTGAAAAAGATGAGGTTCTGGCAGATTTGTTTGTAGCCTGCACAGAAAAAAAAGGACCCAAGCTATTCAGGCATTAAGAATAGAGTAAACAGGTCTTGTAGATCAGCCTGTGGACTGAATTAAGCCAAGAAGAACATGCATGTTAAATCAGCCCTGCTTTAATGAGTAGTACAAATCAGAGATGGTATTCAGTAGGTTCTGACTAGTTCTGGAGAACCGGTAGCAGAAATTTTGAGTAGTTCAGAGAACTGGTAGCAGAAATTTTGAGTAGTTTGGAATACCACTTCTGATTGGCCCCATCCCCATCTATTCTCTGCCTTCCAAGTCCCAGCTGATTGGCTGGGTCTTCTTTTGTTGCCCTGCACAGAAGAATAGACTGGAAAGCAGGTTTGTGGGGTGGGGAGGGAATGGAGATTTTACAGTATCCTTCCCCTGCCACACCCAGAAAGCTACACCATGCCCACCAAACCACACCTACAGAACCAGTAGTAAAAAATTTTGAATCCCACCACTGGTACAAATAATTTAATGAGTGGTGCTAGTTCTTGACGTACAATCGCAATGAAGCATGCCCATCACAGTCATATGTCACAATGGCCATAAAGGGGAATCATCAGAGTTGTGAAACCAAGCCATGGCTTGCTATGAGCATAGTTTTGCGAAAGGTGCCACTTTTTAGCAAAAAACATTGTAAAACATGACCACAAGAGTCTGCAAATGGCCATACATCTGGCCATATTGCCAAGTGCCTGAAGCTCAGTCATGTGACTGTGGAGGGGGCCACTACAGTCACAACTTTGAATCTGATCATAAAAGTCCCTTTTTCAGGTCAGTCATAACTTTGAATGGTTGACTGGTCATAAGTCAAGGATTAGCTATAGGATGTATGTTTAATGTGACTTTCTTAAAGTTAGAGAAGGCAGCATTGAATCACTGAGCACTCACTCTATATCCCTCACTTCCATCAGTTCTTTTTCTCAAACATCGGGGCTAATATTTTTCTTTTAAAGAAAGAGGAGGATGGAGGAAAGGGAAGGGGAAGAGGAAGGAGGAGGGGGAGGAGAGGGAGGAGGAGGAGGAGAAGAAGAAGAAGGAGAAGGAGAAGGAGAAGGAGAAGAAGAAGAAGAAGAAGAAGAAGAAGAAGAAGAAGAAGAAGAAGAAGAAGAAGAAGAAGAAGAAGAAGAAGAAGAAGAAGAAGAAGAAGAAGAAGAAGAAGAAGAAGAATGAAATAATAAAATAATAAAATAATGAAATTTAAGTTTTCCTGGTATGGATTCATGACTTGTATTGAATGAGGGCATAAATACAATCTTTCTCTTACGCATCAGACAGCTCCTTGTATTTGCTAGCAAGAATTTCTCCTCTTATGAATTTATTTTCTGTCAATCTACATCCTCAAAAACATTTGATGGCAGTGGGACAATAGACAATACAGGCTATCTTTTAGAATCATTAAATCTACTACAGAAACTAGAGTGAGGATGGCTGGCTACTCTGCACTTCTGAATCTAAGTACACAATGATTGCTACATGCTTCAATCTGGTCTTCTTCTAAATACTGGTTGAATCCTGGAACTCAGCATGCAACCAGGGCCTGGCTGAGCCTCAACAACCATTCTAAAGCTCAAGGTTCTTCACATCTATGTTTTATTTACATCTAAAAAGATCAGGCTCACAGCTGACCCCTCAGGCACTGCTGGTAACCCCTGTGCCATTAAAAAAAATTCAAATAACTTTTCTAGGCTGTTTCCAGGAAATTTGGGACAGCCCAAAAGTAAAAATAGTAAAACTAAATACACAGATTTGCTCACACATGAAACATCCATCTCTCCAAATGGTTTGCAAAGCCCTATGATTCACACAGAGGAATAGCTTCCCCAGCACACAAACTCACACACACTCACATATTCCTTCAATGACCAGATCATTTGTGATGAGGCTTCATCGTGGCTTGATTGAACTCAAGCTGACAATGACAACTTGCCACAATCAACACTAAAAGCATGAATCCCTTCATAATACACCATTCGCTTCTAGAGGAAGGAAAATGAATCAACAGCACTGGCACTTCTGCGGATGAAGTTATCACTCTGCTCTGAAAACAATCTGAGGCTTTTCTCCTCTACATTATCCTTCACATTATACTATAAGGACTGTATCTCTGAACTAACATGTTCTATCTTGTCCCTGATGAGAAAAGGCACCATTCCTCATTTCTGTGAAATCTTGGAAAATGTAAATTTCCATTTTCACGAATGGAATGAAAAAAAAAGAAATGGAATGAAAAGAAAGTGATGAAGGTCAACCAAGCAACATTTTTTTTTTCTGTGAGGCTCTGCCCTTATAAAACAAAAATATTCTTCTTAATATATTGCTTTTTGCCTTTGACAGGTTTGTGGCCCATCTCATTTGGCCAGGATCTGTGTCCACGTCCTAGAACTCAGGATTTCTTCTGAAGGAAACGTTTTCCTTCCAACAAAGCTCAGCTCTCCACTGCAAGGCAAGAATTTCTTTCGCTTGCGTAGGAATACTTGTTGCATGGTAGTTTTGGGGGGGGGGATCTCAGAAATAAGGTGAGCACTAAAAGGGAATTAGCCAAGAGGTCTTTAAAGAAGGGGAGGGGGAGACCATCCGCAGAAGCTGGTTTCCAGGGGCAGCTCCCTTTTCAGCTTTAAATGTCAGGCAAAGGGGTGGGTAGAGCCAGACACATTTGTAACAGGACATAGTTTTCTGATGAGGACAGATTGTTTCACTGCCTAGCAGCAAGGCCCAAAATACCCAATACTCAGTCCCTGTTGAATTAATTTGAAAGAGAAGTCCATTTCTTTTATGAAACCCAAAGAGTGGGGTAGATCAGGGGGAAGGTGGGAAGGCAAGAGTTAGATTTGGAAAGGGAAAGTTTTTGAGGAAGCAAAATGGGACCTGTTGGATCTGTCAAGATGCACCCTAGAGATTTCACAGTAAAACAAAAGACCTGGCACCACCCCTTTACACCTTCCCATTTTATTTGTGTGTTTTTCCTCTGAGTCAATATTTCCCTTCATCCATTGCTTGTTATACAAACACCGTAGGTATCCCGAGTGCACCATGCATAAGGTAGCAAGCAATGATACTATGGTTTGCTTTAATCATGGTTTGTTGAACAAGCTATTATGGTTGTATCACAACAACATACGTAACTATGAGGTTTTATGGTTTACAAATGGCAGGAGCGAGACCTTGATGCTTCTGCAGCCTGGTTGTAATCCACTAGTCAATCCACTTTTTGGTCGAGAGCTTTCTGGGTGCCATAAATTTTCCCAATTCCTGAGGGCTGCAGTAGCATGGTAAGTAGTAATTTCTATCAAGTGAGCAAGACTGAAAACTTCAATCTTTTTACTGGGGGAGAGATTAAGGAACCAAATAAATGTTCTAAGCCCTGCCATTTAATTTAGTGGCGGGGAGGGGGAACGGACACAAAAACAGGAAGTCTCTCCACTGAAAATTAGTGGGTTTGCCACCCAATCTCAGTAACATAATGTGGGTGTTCAGGAGCCAGAAAAACACATGCAGTTCTTGGATTGCGAGTTTTCCCAAAACAGGTAGTTCTGCTACTATACTACATGAAGAATACAGCAAAATTGTCCACTTTTTAAGCAGGCCACATTGGGTGTATTTTCATCCTAATTCAGAGGCTCAGTAAATCGTGTTAAGACTGAGACCCATTGTTTCTTCGGCCTGCTTGTAGCTTCCTAGCGGAACATGGCTGATAATTGTGAGAAACTGCTAACTGGTCTAGATATGATGAAGCTTTGATTCAACAGTATCAACAGTAGAGACCTTCAAATTTCTAGGTTCTATCATATTACAAGACTTAAAATGTACACCTAACACCAAAAAATGTCATCAAAAAAGCACAACAAAGAATGTTCTTTTTTCACCAACTCAGAAAGCTCAAACTGCCCAAGGAGCTGCTGATCCAGTTCTACAGAAGAATTATTGAGTCTGTCATCTGCTCCTCTATAACTGTCTGGTTTGTCTCTGCAACCCCACAGGACAGACATTGACTTCAGAGGATAATTAGGACTGCAGAAAAAACAATTACTACCCACCTGCCTTCAATCGAGGACCTGTATACTGCTGCACAAATCAAAAAGAGGGCTGTGAAAATACTTACAGGCGCCTCACATCCCGACATAAACTGTTTCAACTCCTTCCCTCAAAATGACGCTATAGAGCACTGCACACCAGAACAATTAGACACAAGGACAGTTTTTTCCCGAATATCATCACTCTGCTAAACAAATAATTCCCTCAACCCTGTTCAACTATTTACATATTCTATCCAACCAAGCTTGTCTTATTTTCTGAGAAAACTGCATGTTGAAGCACTCCTGAAATATAAAAATATACAATCTGGTAGGTAGATCAGAGGCCCAGACAATAGAATCTGATCCAAAGATCAGTATTATTTATGAAATATGTATAGGTAATCACTAGAATCAGGATCACCATGGAAAGTAGGAGCAGTATTTTGTCAAGCTGGATTCCAATTCTAATTTGATTCTTACTGCCAATTATTGAATGAGGGCTCAGGGATACTTTACAGATATTAAAAAGTATGAAATGCTGAGCCATCCAGGTAATACACAATTAAGGAACATTTCCCCTTTCCATGAAATATATTTTCAAGGGGCGATAGACAGTGAGGAAAAGGATCTTGGCAAATAAATAAATAAAATAAAATAAACTCTCCTACCATCAATCCGAACTAGCTTTGCAACATTATCAGGTATTCCTTGACTTACGATCACAACTGAGCCAAGACTTTACATTGCTAAGTGAGAAATGTATTAAGCGGGTTTTGCCTCATTTTATGACTTTTCTTGACAAGTTTGTTAAATGAATCACTTGCATCTGTTAAATTGGTTGTTAAGTGAATCCTCCTTCTCCATTGACTTTGCTTGTCAGAAGCTCGCAAAAGGTGAACACATGATCCTGGGACACTGCAACCATCATAAATGTGAACCAGTTGTCAAGCATCTGAATGTAAATCACGTGACCATGGGGATACTGCAATGGTCATAAGTGTGAAGAACGGTCATAAGTCCCTTTTTTGAGTGCCATTGTAGCTTTGAAATGTCACTAAATGAGCTGTTTTAAGTTGAGGACTACCTGTAGTCCAAACTCACAAATGGTACCATGTCACAAAATAAATCAATTAAACACCAGAATGGAAAATACTATTCCTCTTTGTGACCTCACCACATAGCCAGTTCTGTAACGTTAGGACATCTTCACATTTACAACAAGATGGCTGATTGGATGGAATCATGGTTATACGTTAGAAGAACGGGAGAACAGAATTTATTTCGGGGCAAGAGATGAGAAGGGATCTGTGTGGATTAATTAACCGAGAACAAAGGCATAAAATTTTGGGCAGGGCAGGGATCACCACCCACACATGTGAGCCACCCCTTCAAAGTTCAAACAACGAACAGTCAGTGGGAGAATATCTTCTACTGCACTACCCCAGACACACTCCTGCTGCAAAGATTACCTTCGCCTGCCAACTAGTTTAAACATGTGTCTGCCTGCCTGTATGAACAATTTAACATGTCTGGGTTGCTGCATATCGAGAAGAAACTCTCGCCCACTGTATGGCTGTTCAGAGAGGAGGCCATTGGCTCAGTCAGGAAACAAAGCATGTGGTAACTGGTGCCCTGATCAGGGAAACCTCTCTCCACATCTGCTGTGCAGATACTCCAAGAGATCCCGACATCTTGGATGCAGGTGTTATGGCCCATGCAGCTTGCAGGGATATTATGCACCCCCAAGACTCACAAGAAAGACACACACACGCATATGCACACAAACACACACTTTTTTGATTAATGTGGACTTTTTACAACCACTTGTCCTTAATTTCTGAACCAGGTCTTCTTAAAGAGGGAGGAAAAAGGAAAGCTCCACTTTCTCTGGATTTTTGCTTTTCAGAAGGCAGTTTTGCTCTGGCTGGTAAACTGCTGGGAGAGGCTCCTAATTATAAACAGGTTTAACTGGCAAGAGCTAACTCAGCACAGCCCAGGGTGTGGTTGCAAGGAACAAGCTGCAAAATGAAGCATTTACCCAAAAAGAAAGAAAGAGAAGATGAAATTGCAAATGAGCGGGAAAGAGAAGGTGGGGAGAGAGAGTAGTGGGGAAGGAAAACATCACAGCCTTGAAACTTAGCTTTTCAACTCTCTCTTTTTTGTAGCTTCAGCTGTAAGAGAAAACAGACGTGCACTCTCCTTATTAAAAACTTGGCAGTGGATTTGGGGAGAGGGGAGAGACTTTCCACAAATGAATTGCATAGGAATGTGGTTTTTTTTTAAAAAAAAAAAGTCTGCCAAATTGTGGATCCTGGCAAGAGAGAAGCAGCAGTAGCCACCAAAAAGAGCAGAGACATTTGGCTTTGAAGCTCCATCTGAATCCAGCTTGAACAGTTCATTGTGAAAGTGGGTAAAAAGACACTGGAAACATGGAGGCTGTTTGGAAAGATGGTTTAATGGTGGACAGGACCCCATGCCTTGGAGCTCCTGGGTGAAAAGGACAATCACATGCTTCAAGATGTTGGGTGAAGGAAAAGAAGGGGCAAGATGCTGAGAGACTCTTGGTTTTGTGCCCTCTGTGGGGGCCCACCTTAGTGTTTCCTGTTCCTGTGTAAGAAATTTATCCAGTGGTGCGATTCAAAAAATTTTTAAAACCAGTTCTGTGGGTGTGGCTAGGTGGGCATGGCTAGGTGGGCATGGCTATGGGATTCGGTGGGAGTGACTTTTCTTTTTTTGCAGCACCACCCCTACCCTGTTTTTGGGGCCTTCCTGGCCTCAGAGGAGCCTCCATTTTTGCTCACAGAAGGCTCCCCTAGGCTCAGGAAGAAAAAAAAATGGAGCATAGGAGGGCACGCAGCACCCCTCCATGCTTCATTTTGGGGCTTTCCTGGCCTCAGAGGAGCCTCGGGGGGGGGGTTGCTCCCAGGGAGGCAAAAAAATGGAAGAAGGGCTGTGCCCCCTCCCTCCCTTTTTTGCCTTCCTGGGCCTCAGGGAAGCCTCCTGGGTGAAGCAGTAAGAAGCGAGGGGAATCCTGGCACAGCTGTTCATAGGAACAGCTGATTGTGAGGAGGTTAAAAAAAATGGGCAGGCGAGCGTTGGGCAGACGGGGTGAGCATCAGGCAAGTGGCACAAGCAAACGACCGACACCCAGGTGCCTGGGTTGGGGCGTGGTCAGCCAGAAGTTACTACCGGTTCGGCAATCCACACCAAATCCTTGCTACTGGTTCACCTGAACCGGTGCGAACCCACTGATTATCACCACTGAATGTATCCCATTGGCTGTCAGACTCTCAGGGGCGGGGGTCTTAGCTAATTTTGTAGACTTTGTCTGGACCACATGGCTTCACCTGAGTGCTGGCTGATGCAATCTTTCCCGGCCAGGTGGTGAGATGGGTAGAGGGCTTTGTTATGTAGAATACTCGGGCCCAGGCCTTAATGGCCCGCCCATTGAGGGTTGAGCTTCTGCCTCTCTGAGTTTCTACTTTCCTTTTAGGGGAAATAGTCTACCTTTTTAATATTTCCTAGGATATTTCCTTTTTCTAGGAGAGGGGTGGGTGCTCACTTCCTATACTGGTTTAAAGCAACAGGCTCCCACCTTAATAAGAGAGGGCAGAAAATATCTGCTGCTTTGCCCCCTTTTCTAAATAGCAGATCTCTTTCAGGAAAGAGCCCCCTGGCCCCTCTCTTCTTGTTACTGGACAAGATCCAGACTTAACTAAGTATACAGTTGAAAAATCTGGCGGGGGGGGGGAGAGAGAGAGAGAGAAATGCAGGTAGTCCTTGACTTACGACCACAATTGAGCCAAACATTTATGTTGCTAAGTGAGCCATTTGTGAAGTGAGCTTTGCCCCATTTTATGACTTTCCTTGCCACGTTTGTTAAGTGAATCGCTGTGGTTGTTAAATTAGTAACACGGTTGCTAAGTGAATCTGGCTTTTCCCATTGACTTTGCTTGTCAGAAGGTCACAAAAGAGGATCACCAGACCCCAGGACTGCAACCGTCATAAATGTGAGTCACTTGCCAAGCATCTGAATGTAAATCACATGACCATGGGGAGGCTACAATGGTTATAAGTGTTTAAAATGATCATATCGCTTTTTTCAGTGCTGTTGTAACTTCAAACGGTCACTAAATGACCGGTTGTATGTCGAGGACTATCTGTATTTCCAAATGCCTAAATATTTCTTTTCCAATTCCAAAGTTTCCCCAGATGAAAATGCCACCATTCCTCTCCCAAAAATCAGGAATAAAGAAAGGCAACAGAGGGCAAAGGCAGACTTAGGCAAGAGGCTGAACTGCAGTATATTAGGCTAAAATGAGTAAAGACCAAAAGGCGGCCAAGCAGCTGGATTTGTACACCTTTCCCACCAGCAAGTGACATCGCAAAAGAGGAGGAGGACAGGATGGAAAGGGAGAGGCTGTCCTCACCCACCAGGGAGGGCAGCGTAATTCAGTTCCAAGCTGCTTAAAAACATTGCCAAACCAGGATGGAGATGACAATCTGAGCAGCCAAATTTATGACCAGCAGTGTTTTTTTGCAACACAAGGAAGGGTGGGAGCACTTGAACCCTGGAGTGGGGAAGTGGCCTTTGAGCACGTGGCTATATTTGTCAAGTTCATTGGGGACACAGAGATGCTTACAATATGTTCTCCTCTGCTTTCTTGAAAGAGAACAGCCCTCAATAACAGGCAGAATGGGTAGAGAGCTTGGAGGTCTTCTAGTCCAACCCCGCTGCTCAGGCAATATCATTTCAGACAAATGGTTGTCCAATCTCAGGGTGGTCAGTGTTGTGAATGCATAGGATGTTAATAAAGTTATCTGGAGCTTGGAGTTAAGTACAGGGTTCTGGCCCTGCACTTCTGATTGGCTGTCCAATGGCAGGATCGGATTGGCCCGTTCAGGGGAGTCTGATTGGCCAT
>BHEV01044734.1:0-12369 GCA_004319985.1 Emydocephalus ijimae | reverse complement strand
TGGAGGTGGACTCCGGGTCCTACCTCTCCATGGTTGCATGGCGGGAAATCAAGCGCCTGGTGCCTGCCATCAACAAGAGACTTTTGGAAAGCCAGAAGTTAATCCTAAAGGACTACCAGGGGAACCGCATCCCCATAGTCAGAACAGGACACTTCGAGGTCACGTTCAAGGGGCGCACAGCAAGGCTTCCCCTGACTGTTGTGGACAGAGACCGACCCAGCCTTCTGGGACTGCAGTGGTTTGCGCTGCTTGGGATCGAAGTAATGGGCATTGACCACATCACAGAGGCAGACTGGGAGGAGCAACTCGCAAGGGACTTCCAGGAAGTGTTCAATGGCACCTTAGGCAAGCACTGAGGGCCCCCTATTTCATTCAGTCTAGACCCCGGAATTCTCCCGATACGTTTAAAACCGCAGTGAGTACCTTTCGCACTCAGACCCAAGATCAATGAGTAGATAGACAAGCTCATCAAACAAGGAGTCTGAGAGCCAACCGATCACGCCCGGTGGGAGACCCCCATAGTCACCCCCATCAAGCCCGATGGGTCGGTGAGAATTTGTGGGGACTATAAGGCCACATCTCCTGCACTCACTGGGGTGAGGCAAGGTTTTTGCGAAGCTCGACCTGGCGCAAGCTTACCAACAGCTACCGGTTGACGCGGAAACCGCGGAAGCACAGACTATAGTAACCCACCGGGGGGGTTTCGCTGCAAGAGACTCCAGTTTGGAGTCAGCGTGGCCCCAGGAATTTTCCAGAGTCTCATGGAGAGACTACTGCAAGGGATCAAGGGGGTGGTTCCCTATTTCAACGATGTACTGGTGTCAGCGGCCAACCAAAAACAACTGGAGGGTCGCCTAAGGGAGGTACTGAAAAAATTCAAAGACACGAGACTAAAAGTCAAAAAAGAAAAATGCCAATTACACACCGAGAGGGTCAAATTCCTAGGGTACCTTTTAGACCAGCACAGAATTCACCCAACTGAAAAAAAGATCAGAGCAATCAAGGAAGCACCCAGGCTGAGGAATAAAACTGAACTGCAGGCATTTCTAGGACTGCTTAATTTCTATAATGTTTTCGTGCCCCAGAAGGCGACCGCGGCGGAACCATTGCATAGACTTTTGGACAAAGCGGCCACCTGGAACTGGGGGAAACATGAGGAAGCCGCATTCAACAAAACCAAGGACCTGCTCACTTCGGATGCCGTCCTCATCCAGTACAACGAGACCCTACCCCTAGCAGTCACATGTGACGCATCACCGTTTGGTGTTGGAGCCGTCCTCAGCCACACTCTCCCGACGGAAAAGAAGCACCCATCGCCTTCTTTTCAAGGACCCTCTCCAAGCCAGAAAGAAATTACAGTCAGCTGGACAAAGAGGCCCTGGCAATCATCGCCGCAGTGAAGAGGTTCCACGAGTACCTCTACGGCAGAACTTTCACCATCATCACTGATCACAAGCCGCTGCTGGGAATCCTGGCAGGGAACAGGGACACCCCGAACATTCTATCTCCAAGAATGACAAGGTGGTCCGAATTCCTTGCTGCCTATAGCTACCGACTATCACACCGACCTGATAAGACAATCACCCACGCCCTGAGCCGCATGCCGTTGCCCGACCTGGACACCAACCCAGCACCCACTATGTCCACCCTTAGCATAGAGACTCTGCCCGATCTACCCATAACCACGTCAGACATTGCCCGCGAAACCAATAAAGACAAGCGTCTGGCGCGGGTTTTACATTGGGTAGAGAAAGGGTGGCCGGAAAAAGAAGACGACGAGAAATTCAGGACATTTCAGAACTGGCAAACTGAACTGTCATCACAAAAAGGTTGTTTACTATGGGGGGATAGGGTTGTCATTCCAGAAAAATTACAAGAAAAAGTTTTTAAACTATTACATGAGGGGCACCCGGGCATTGTCAGGACAAAAGCCTTGGCCAGGAGTTATGCCTGGTGGCCAGGGATGGACAGACAAATCAAGGCTTGGGTGGCAGCATGCAAACCATGCCAAGAAACCAGGCCAAGCCCTCCCTCCACACCAATCCAGGAATGGGAAACCCCCAGGGGGCCATGGTCCAGATTGCACATAGATTTTGCCAGACTTACGAAGGGACACACCTTCCTCATCACTGTAGATGCTTACTCCAACTGGCTGGAGGTAAGCAACATGAGAACTACCACCACGGAGGCCATCACCAAAGAACTCAACAGACTATTCGCAACCCATGGCCTCCCAGATGTCATTGTGTCAGATAACGGACCCCAATTTACCTCGCTGGAATTCGAAAAATTCCTAGCGGAACGGGGAATACAGTATGTGCTTACAGCGCCGGCACATCCGGCGGTGAATGGGAGGGCAGAACAAATGGTCCAATTTAAAAAAAAAACAATCCAAAAAATTGAAACCGGGGAGATTCAAGAGAAAATTAATAAAATGCTACTTATATAATACATAACTCCCAACACGACAACCAACAAAAGCCTGGCAGAACTATCAATGGGGAGGAAATTAAGGTCCCCACTCGACAGACTACACCCCACATACAACCCAGAAACCCCCCCCCAACTCATCCAGCAAACACTGAACATTAACACCAGGCGATGCAGTATACGCAAAGAACCTCACCAGGGACCCACTCTGGGTACCAGCAACCATAACCCAAGTGACAGGTCCCCGCTCGTACTGGCTACAGACAACCAACGGATGAGCATGGAAAAGAAACATCGATCAGTTAAGATCGAGAACCCACACGGGAAAGGCAACTGACACGCAAACACACACGGAGGAAGAAACCACAGGGGGAAGCAAAAACCCGGGTACCAGCCAAGAGGGGAGGGAAAATCCAGAAAACCAAAATAACTACCCCCCCACAAGAAAGAAACCAACAATACTCACCAGCAGAACCATCGACGGGTGACCAACTCCAAGCCTCACCCGAAAGGAGCAGCCAAGCAAGTTCAACCAGCCCGGAAAGACCAGGCGGGAACAGCAGAACCAGCAGCTCAACCAACACGAGTAGACCGGGAGGGAGCTGCGGCGGAAGGCTCGGCCTACCCTTCCAGGCAGTTCCATCGATGAGGCAAGGAGCGATACAGAAACCAACCGAACTGCTCGAAAACCAGACGCCAACTAACCTGCGCAGGTCCAGTAGACAAGTACGGAGCCCTGCCTACTTACAAGACTACGTCACGTAGGACCAAACCAAGAGGGGAGGGGTGTTCTGTACTGTAATTAGCATTCTTGTAAATAACTATTCTGATTGGCTAGGACGTGCGGCTATGCGATTGGCTGAGCGAGCCACACTGGCCCGCGATGAATCCCCCGCGATTGGAGGAAACCGATCGCGGGAGATTCAAAGCGGTGTCATTGGCTGCGGCTTGACCGGGGAATTCAATATAAGCCACCGCATACCCGAGCCAAAGCAAGCCGATCTGGAAACCTAATAAAGAGCTGAAACTGGTCACTGCCTCCTGAGTTTTCTTCCAGTCAGCGACGTAACAGGTCAAGCCTAAAATGTGATTATATCTCAGATTGAGCAGCTTTCCCACGCTCCCAGGTGACAACTAAGCCTGCTATTTTATGCAGATGTACAGAAGTTAAGCATTTATTTATAGAATAAAGGAGGGCATAAATCTATATAGGAAACTTTAGATTTAGACCACAATGCATTTAGACACAGAATATACACATATGCATTGCAATTTATTAAGATAAATGCTGGCAAGTAATTTAGTACAATATTGGAAAAAATAAATTTTGTTAACAGTGCAAGAATGTACAGCAATGGATATATGTGTGTATGTAATGTACGTATGTGTGTGTGTTTATGTTCAATATAAATTTTAAACAAGTTCGAGGAGGAATTTCCTAGAGTATATACAACACACTATCAAAAACAATGTAAATTATTTCTTGAATCCATATAAATTATTTAAACAGATACAAGCAATAACACCCAATGTCAAAGAAAAATGCAAATTCCATAAATAGTAGCTTGTAGTTAGGAACAATGGAAGAGGAGAAAATGTGCTATGAAATGGACATCCTTATGATGTTTTTATTTTAGTTTAAATATTTTTTACCTATTTTTATCTATATTTTTTGCACGTTAACATTGAGTTTATCAAGGAATAAGATTTACAGCGGACACAAATAGGAAATCTTAGATCTTAATATCTAAATGTCCAATATCCTTCATATAGATTTACAGAATTGAGTCTTTTTATTAAACCTGATTGCTGCTTAATTACCATCCATTATGAAAAAGACCTGTGATATTTAAAGTTGAGTTTGAACCATAGGCTGTCATGTTTAATCCTCTGCTCAGTGTGGAAATCCAGATTAAAGCATACTGGGTAACTTCTGCCTTAATCCTTTCAATGAAAGGAAATTCACAAGTTGTTTTAGATAATCAGTTCCACTAACAAATAATTCCTAGTATTAGGAAGATTTTGCCCTGTTTTTTATTATTCAGTTAAAATCTCTCTTATAGCATGCACGTATATATATGTACAGTATCTATGTATTAATCCACATTTGGAATCAGAGAAAGTATGTCTTGACTTTTTATGTACTTAGTTGAAGAGTGCCATCATATTTCTAATTTGTTTAATCTTTAAACAAAAATCCAAACCCATCCAACTTTTCCAGTCTCTCTTCATAGCAGTTAGTTTCATATCCTCTGATCCTCTCTGCCCTTTGCTGAACTTGTTCCAGTTCCTTGTATTCAGTGAAGTGGTACAATTGCTTCCAATGATTGTTAATCTATAGTTTTACAAACTAAAACTAGTTTGCTAAAGCTGGCTCATACTTATTTTGCATTTAGAATTAGAATTCTTTTATTGGCCAAGTGTGATTGGATACACAAAGAATTTGTCTTGGTGCAAATGCTCTCAGTGTACATAAAAGATAAGATACTTTTGTTATGTTCTGCGCATGGGCGCAAGAATGGAGACGAGTTGGTGAACAGTGAACTTCAACTCTTTATTTAACATGGTGTAACAGCTCAGCTCTACGGCCACAATGGCCCCTTTATATAGGCAAGCTCTTGAGTACTTAGCCAATGAAAACACAGGGAGCGCTAGCTCCTTTAACCAATGGGAAAGGCTCGTTAATAGCCAATCAGATTCTCCTGAATGGAGCAATCCGATGTTGCTATTATCGGCCAACCAGAAGTGCAGGGCCAGAACCCTGCACTTTACTTTAAGCTTTTAATAATCTTTATTCAAGCACTTTTATTAATTCACAACACCCCTTCCCCCCGGGTTCCGTTAAAGGGGTGCGGTAACGTAGTCTTTGAGGTAGGCCGGTTGTTTTGATTGTCTATTTGATTTACGTTGTCCTCCCGGTATTTGTCTATAGTCTTGTTGGGGTAGGACGTTATCCAGTGAACAGGGTGCCTCCGGTTCTGTATCTAAATTTTTGTTGCGACTAATGTCCTCGGTATCTCCTTGAGGCGAGCTTACCCCTATCCCCGATCCTTCTTCACGTGTTGCCTCTGAGCGGTCATCTCTTCCACTTGTGCTTTCTGCCATTTTAAATTCAGCCTCCTCGGCGTCTCCTCCCCCCTCAGTTTGGAAATCAGGGGACTCGAAGATCCCCAACTGCAGCCTTGAACGCAGCTGATCAACATGGCGCTTCCATATTCTATCGTCACGACATTTCACTCGGTACAATCTGGGTCCGGTTACATGGATTACAGTTGCCTTGACCCACAAAGGATCGCCCGAAAAGTTTCTAGCGAAAACCAAGTCACCTACCTGGAAATTACAGCATTTACCGCTAGATCCGTGTGGTTTCTCAGGTTCATATGATGGGTGTAGATGGTTGAGGTGGGAGCGGAGCTTCCGCCCCATCAATAACTCAGCCGGAGTTTTGTTGGTGACACTGTGCAGAGTGATATGCTGCAAAAGGTCCATTTTATGCAAGTTTTTTTTGACGAATTGTACCATGCGCTCGGCCCTTTCGTTGGCCGCAGGATGCGCCGGTGAAGTCAGCGCATGGCGAATACTGTGGTCCACCATATACTGTTCAAAAGAAAGCGCGGTAAATTAGGGTCCGTTGTCGGATACCAGAACGTCTGGTAGTCCATGTGTTGCAAATAATCTGTCTAATTTCCTGATGACTGATTCGGTTGTTGTATTTCTCATTTCATGGATTTCAAGCCAGTTCGAGTAGGCATCCACCATTAATAAAATTGTGTATCCTTTGGTAGGTCCCGCAAAGTCCAGATGAATATGGGACCATGGTCCCCTAGGTGTTTCCCATTCTGTCGGGGTTGCTTTCGGCGGGGCATTGCTAACTTCCTGGCATTTGTGACAAGCCTTTACCCAGGCTTCGATCTGCTTGTCGATACCCGGCCACCACGCGTAGCTTCGTGCAAGGGCTTTGATGCGCATGATGCCGGGGTGGCCATTGTGCAAGGTTCTCAGTACCACCCGCTGTAACCGCTCTGGGACAACGACTCTATCTCCCCAAATAATGCAGCCCTTCTGGGAAAACAGTTCCGTTTGTCGATTTTTGAAGGGGACGTAGTCGTTAGGTATTTGGTCCAATGGCCATCCGCACTCTACCCAGCTGAGGACTCGTGCCAAAATGGGGTCACGTTTCATTTCAATCGCGATATCTCGGGCTGTTAGTGGCGGTGTTTGAAGTGTCTCGATCTGAAGTGTTGTGACGGTTGAAGCGGGGTCGTCAACGGTTTCTGGAAGTGGTGCACGACTCAATGCGTCGGCGTGGGGAATGGCCTTCCCTGGGCGGTGTTGCAACTTATAATTATAGGCAGCCAATAATTCTGACCAGCAAATCATTCTGGGAGATAATATATAAGGGGTTGGCCTATTTCCCGCTATCATTCGCAGCAAAGGTTTGTGGTCAGTCACTATAGTAAAGGCTCGGCCATACACATATTCATGAAATCTCTTAACAGCAGATACAATAGCAAGGGCCTCTGGGAGATAAACCAAAGCAGCTTGATAAATTAATAGCCCAGGGTGTGTTAGAACCAACCGACCACTCTCCCTGGGAAACCCCGATCGTGACACCCATCAAGCCGGATGGATCGTTAAGAATTTGTGGGAACTACCGAGCCACCCTGAATCACGCCCTTCAGCAAAACGCTTTCCCGGTACTGGTGGTGCAACACCTTCTCCATTCCCTGGGGGGGTGGAAAAGTCTTTGCTAAACTAGATCTAGCCCAGGCATACCAACAACTGCCTGTAGACAAAAAAATGGCAGAGGCCCAAACTATCGTTACACACCGAGGTGCGTTTAAATGTAACCGACTCCAATTCGGAGTAAGCGTGGCCCCGGGAATCTTTCAAAGTTTGATGGAGAGACTATTACAAGGGATAAAAGGCGTTGTCCCCTATTTTGATGACGTTTTAATTGCTGCTCCAACTCAAGAGATACTAAGGGAGCACCTGGGGTTGGTTCTCCAGAGATTTAAAGACTCGGGGCTCAAAGTTAAAAAAAAAACAAGTGTCAACTATGTACGGATCGAGTAGAATTTTTAGGGTATTTAATCGATAAACAAGGCATTCACCCCACCTATAGCAAACTTAGGGCAATCAAAAACGCCCCGAAACCCAGCAATAAGGCCGACCTCCAAGATTTCCTAGGCCTTATCAATTTTTATCACGTTTTCCTGCCTCACAAGGCAACCGTACCAGAACCCCTACATCGTTTGTTGGACAAAAAAGAACCCTGGGTTTGGGGGCACCGAGAGGAACATGCGTTTCGACAAGTAAAAAACCTATTGACCTCCGACGCTGTTTTGATGCAGTATAACGAGACTTTGCCTTTAACAATTACGTGTGATGCATCACCATTTGGAGTGGGCGCCATTTTGAGCCACGTTTTACCAAACGGTAGTGAAGCCCCTGTTGCCTATTTTTCAAAAACGCTATCAAAAGCAGAACGCAATTACAGTCAAATCGATAAGGAGGCTCTTGCAATTGTATCTGCTATTAAACGATTTCATGAATATATTTATGGGCGAGCTTTTACTATAATAATTGACCACAAACCTTTCCTGGGAATAATAGCGGGAGATAAGCCAACCCCTTATATATTATCTCCCAGAATGACTCGCTGGTCAGAATTCTTGGCTGCCTAGAATTATAAGTTGCAACACCGCCCGGGGAAAGCCATTCCCCACGCTGACGCATTGAGCCGTGCACCACTTCCAGAAACCATTGACGACCCCGCTCCGACCGTCACAACATTTCAAATAGAGACACTTCAAAACCTGCCGCTGACAGCTCGAGATATCACGATTGAAACTAAACGCGATCCCGTTTTGGCACGAGTCCTCAGCTGAGTAGAGCGTGGATGGCCATTGGACCAAATCCCTGACAACTACGTTCCCTTCAAAAATCGACAGACGGAACTGTTTTCCCAGAAGGGCTGCATCATTTGGGGGGATGGAGTCGTTGTCCCAGAGCGGTTACAGCAAGCGGTACTGAGAACCTTGCACGATGGCCACCCCAGCATCGTGCGCATGAAAGCACTCGCACGAAGCTACGCATGGTGGCTGGGCATAGACAAGCAGATCGAAGCCTGGGTAAAGACTTGTTACAAATGCCAGGAAGTTAGCAATGCCCCACCGAAAGCAACCCCAACAGAATGGGAAACACCCAGGTGTTCCATATTCATCTGGACTTTGCAGGACCGACTAATGGACACACATTTTTATTAACAGTGGATGCCTACTCGAACTGGCTTGAAATCCATGAAATGAAAAATACAACAACCGAATCAGTCATCAGGAAATTGGACAGATTATTTGCAACACACGGACTACCAGACATTCTGGTATCCGACAACGGGCCCCAGTTTACCGTGCTTTCTTTTGAACAGTATCTGGCGGACCGCAGTATTTGCCATGCGCTAACTTCACCGGCGCATCCTGCGGCCAATGGAAGGGCCGAGCGCATGGTACAATTCGTCAAAAAAACCTCTGCATAAAATGGACTATGGCGATATCGAAGACAAGATTAACCGGATACTCCTTTTGCAGCACATCACTCCACACAGCGTCACCAACAAAACTCTGGCTGAGTTATTGATGGGGCGGAAGCTCCGCTCCCACCTCGACCGACTACACCCATCATACGAGCCTGAAAAACCACACGGATCCAGTGGGAAATGCTGTAATTTCCAGGTAGGTGACTTGGTTTTCGCCAGAAACTTTTATGGCAATCCATTGTGGGTCGAGGCAACTGTAATCCAAGTAACCGGACCCAGATCGTACCGAGTGAAGTGTCGCGACGATAGAATATGGAAGCGCCATATTGATCAGCTGCGTTCAAGGCAGCAGTCTGGGGTCTGCGATTCCGGTGATTTCCAAACTGAGGGGGGAGGAGACGCCGAGGAGGCTGAATTTGAAATGGCAGAAAGCACAAGCGGAAGAGATGACCGCTCAGAGGCAACACGTGAAGAAGGATCGGGGATAGGGGTAAGCTCGCCTCAAGGAGATACCAAGGACATTAGTGGCAACGAAAATTTAGATACAGAACCGGAGGCACCCTGTTCACTGGATAACGTCCTACCCCAACAAGACTATAGACAAATACCGGGAGGACAATGTAAATCAAATAGACAATCAAAACAACCGGCCTACCTCAAAGACTACGTTACCGCACCCCTTAAACGGAACCCGGGGGGAAGGGGTGTTGTGAATTAATAAAAGTGCTTGAATAAAGATTATTAAAAGCTTAAAGTAAAGTGGAGGGTTCTGGCCCTGCACTTCTGATTGGCCGATAATAGCGACATCGGATTGGTCCGTTCAGGAGAATCTGATTGGCTATTAACGAGCCTCTTTCATTGGTTAAAGGAGCTAACGTTTCTTGTGTTTTCATTGGCTAAGTACCCAAAAGCTTGCCTATATAAAGGGGCCGTTGTGGCAGAATCAGATCCTGATTCTGCCTTAAAATTGATGTCTATCACATTAGAAATGTTTTAGTAACTTTTGTATTTTAGTAACCATAAACTAAATATGTTTAGTAAAGATTTAGATTTAAAGAAGCAAAATATTTTGATTATTGCAGTAATGAAGTTTTATATGATTCAGAGATGTTAAACAGAGCTGGAAATAAATCTAGTGCAAACTGGCAGAAACTTTCCAAGGGGAAGCGCGAAAGTTCACTTGAATGCGAAAGGCTTGGATGCAGAGAGCCAAATTTTGATTTAGAAGTATAACTGCATGAAATCATGAAAGGCAGGTAAGGGCACAGAGATAGAGATCCTGAAAAGAATTAGGGGGCTTCTGACTAGATAGCACAGTGCTGTAAAACTCCCGGCTCACGGACCGAATGCATCACTCTCTGCCATGCCGACACCCTGTTTATCGATATCAATATATCACGTGACACCGCCATGACGACACGAGTTTGACACCCCTGAGATGGCATGTTTCCCAAAAGGAAGGCAAATTTTTGAAACCTCAGAAGCAGCAACTTTATTCCAGAGAACAGAGAAACAAAATGCCAATGAGTAAGAAAAAGTATAAGAGATTATGGAGTTCTGGGTCCAAGACACAGCAGACATAGGGAGGTAAAAAGAAAGAAGCACCAGGACTGAAGGAAAACCTTCTGCAGATCTTTGGTCTGTTGGGACTTCACACTTGCATGTTACAGGTTAGAAGGATGGTTAGACTGTTTGGCCAAGGTAGGGAAGCTGGTGGTTTTCACCAACAACGAAGTTGGCTATAAGGAAGAATTATGACCTATGGGGTCAGGTGAGAAGAAACAAACTGGACAGGAATGGGGCAAGATAGAGAAATATTTGGAGATAGTTGGGGATAGTTTGTTATAGCATGTACTCTGTTTTTGAAATGTACCGTACCTTTAAAGAAATTGCTCAATATATGGTACAGAAATAGCTTTCTTTGAGCAATTATTTTTGTCCCCTTGAGTTCAATAGCATGCTGCTGTTTGCATTTATTCTACCTCTGTATTATTGCTTGTATATCTGTATATATTTAAAATAAAAGTAGTAAGATAAACCACAGATTTATATTTTTTGTTATTGGATGGAAGGAGGAAGGGGGAAATGGCTTAGAATACCCTACTGTTGGAATTCTACTTCTGCAGGTTTATTTAATGTGAATATAATAGAAGATGAGGAGATTTCTGGGTGACCTCCCGGAGAATCAATTTCTCAAACTCAAGATCAAGTTGCTGCAGTTAATATAGATGCTTTTATATGTTTTATATAAGTTTTATTGCTAGCCATATTTAATAATTTCTTTATCAGTTTCAATTATAATAAAATATTAGAGTCCAGGCATTTTTATAATTTGCAAACCTTGAAGAAATAGCCATGATAAATAATCAGAAATTATAAAAGTTCAGATATCATTACACTGCATCTCTCATAATCTCAAATAGCATGGTCAGAAGTGGGAATTTGCAATAACACATTCTTTTTATCTCTAAAATGAAACATTCTTGTGTTAAAGATTATTTAGAGCCTACAACAGTTTAATCGTCAAGTAAACTTTGCCACCACTATCTTGGGGTACTTGAAAGTAAGTAGGTCATAGAATTGGAAGTCATTGATACTAATACCTGGTCATATACCATTCCATATCTTTCATAAAAATTGTAAGGAGTTGATTATAAGGGCAAGAACTGAATTACCTTCAATGCCTCAAACAAATGACATGGATACTGTGGATGTGCGGTAAACAGTATAACTGCATGATTGTGTAGTGGTCAAATGCTCTCTATAAATTCACCTTATTTATAAATAAGTGACATAAATTTACAATTGCAGAAAATTCATCAGACATTTACTAATGCTAGAACACTATTTATTAATAAGTACAGTAACTTGTTCAAATTATCTTTAATGGGACTATTGATGTGTAAGCAGTGTTCATTTATGGTTACAGGTAGTCCTTATGACATGACCATAATGAAGACTGCACATCACTGTCGCAAGTCATGATGGTCATAGAGTTGATCCAATTTAATGGCCTTTTTGTGGTGAATCAAGTGAATCCCTGTGGTCTTTTTTTTTTTTTTGAAAAGAATTTTATTAATTTTCTACAAACAAACATAACAAACAAAACATTAAAAACATCAACTCTCATATGTACACCCGGTGTGTCGGTTGGTTCATCAGTTTTGTGCATTCATTTTGTAGTCTCAGTTACAGTTATATTACATAACAACTCATATTGTCAATCCAAACTTCTGTATCCTAATATTCCTAAAAAAAAATTTTTTTGACTATACTTTTTATCATTCATGCTTTGTGAGATAACAATACTTTAAACAGTATATTCTATAACAAATCATATAATTATAACAAATCAATCCTAAAAGCCCTTTATAGATATAGTATTAATGTTCTATTATCGT
>BHEV01044731.1:0-31746 GCA_004319985.1 Emydocephalus ijimae | reverse complement strand
GAATCGTTCGGTTCGCGATGTTGAATAAACGAGTTTGAATGAAAGACACCGCCTCAGGGCTTCTTTTCCGGACACGACACAATCCATCTACCTTTTCCCATTCCCCCAGTTTACCAATGCATTGTTGGTGCATGTAGGAATCAGGCTGACTCTGCTCTAATTTTTTTTTTTTTTGTAAATTTTATTTGAGTTTTCACAAAGAGAAAAAAAAAATACAAAGAAAACATCTTTTTTGAAAGCAGCATAATCCCGGGTTACATTTCTTCGTACAGACACAAATTCAGGTTCATGCTCATTTTTATATTCTATTCCATATCTAAATACTGTTTCACATTTTTTGCATAGCTTCTCCCCTCTTTTAATTTTCTCAATTTTATTTTAATTATCTCATCTCAATTCAAATCATTGTATTTATATTTTTTGTCTGTCCTGTTTCAATTATCTATTATCTTTTCTCATTAAACAAAATTTCTCCTGTAGTTACTGATTGGAGTATGACGCCTTTATATCTTTTCCCTAAAGTTGTAACATTCAATATAATATATAACTTTCATTCGGATTCTGCTTGGTACATTCTTAAAATACACACTGTATTCTTAAGAAAAGAAAAAATTATAAATGTATAATATAATTAAAATAACATTCCATTCCAATTCAATTCTATCATTAATATTAATATTCATTAAAGTCTTAACATCTTTAACATTACTTTTCAATTAAATATCATACTTCTATGGGAACAATTATAAGCTTTCCATAGTTAATTGCCCCCCTTCACTTATATTTTATAAAACATTAACTAATTAAAATGTTCCCGTTCCTTCCTAATTCAATTTTTTCATTTATTTTATTTCACTTATTTTAGTCACAAACATTTCACTAAATTACACTAATTATTTTATCCCTCATTTTAATCATACATTGTTTCCAATTTTCTAAAGTTATTTCTATTACTAATATAACAATACAATCTTATGTACCTTTACAGAATCCCTTTTTCAGTTAGATTTTCACCCATTATCTCTAAATAGTCCTGGCTCTCTATATCTTGCTCCAATCCTTTGTAACTTCTTTTCCTTTCCTTCTTCCCTCTCTTCTTCTCTCTCCCCTTTTTACCCCCTTGTCTCTCTACCTCTATTTCTCTCTTCTGTATTCCCCTTTTCTGTTGCTTTCCAGTATTATACTTATTTTTTGAATTATTTTTCTTTTCTTTGGTTGTTTTTTTAAGTCTTAAATTCTCCATTCTCTTTCCCCCCTTTCCTTTTTCTTCCCCACATAAAATTACTTGTTCATTAAAGATGGCTTCTTCTTTGTCCCAGTCTTCTTGTTTTGCAGTCTTTTCTTGTTGTTTCTCATAGTTCCAAATCTCCATTTCTAAGAATTGAAAAACGAAGCCAAAAGAACCCTTCCCTTCTTGTGCATCTTCTTTGTACTTTTTAAGTTCCATTTTCAATTCATCCAGAAGTGGTGCCATTGTATAAATTTTTAAACAACCACCTGATTGATTTTAGTCATTCAAATATAATAACCAAGAATCCAAAGATCACCAAATAATCCAAATACATACAAGCCGTTTCTTTTTGCTCTTTTTTTTTCACTTTCTCTTCCTGGGGTTACTGTTTAGTTACAAAGTTTCAGTTAAAATGTATCTTTTCGAAGTCTTGTTGAAGTTTTACTGTAGATTCTTTTTAATTCCAGGCAGTCTCCTCCCTCTTCCAGATCCTGCCCTTATTCTTTTTCTCTCCCTTCCTACTTATGAAAAAGAAAATTTTTAATGTCTAGAAATCTTATTATCCCTTTGGCATTTTGTTTTATTTTCAGCTTAATTGCCTATTGATGTCAAAGCGGATTTTTCCAATTTCTTATTTAAGTCTCTTAGTTGTCAGTATAGGGAAGGAGAAAGAAGGAAAAAAAAAGCCAAACCTTTCCCTTTTCACTTTCCTTCACTGCTTCCAACTCTTCTTTGGGAGTGATGTTATTTTTTGTAAGTTTAAATTCCAGGATACCTTAGTTGTTGCTTTTACAATTTAACCCGGTCAGCCAAAACTTTCACTTCTTATCTTCCTCCTGCACATTCTTTTCTGGTCGAGTTCTCCTTTGTGGTGGCCATTTCTGACCACCGCTGCAACCGCCTTCAGGAAAGGGAATAATGGCCAGCTGAGGAGGAGAGATGCGGCTCTCCTCAACCCTGCTGGTGGTCTCCCCCCTCTTTACCACCTCTACGGGGTGGCTTAGCCCTGAAACCAGCCGGCTTGGGGCGCTCCAGCAGCGAGCCCAGACAGAAACCACACACGATTGTGGACTTCTGTCTGTCACCGAAGCCCTTCAAACCGGAAGTCTGACTCTGCTCTAATTTATGCAGGGTGGAGAAACTGCAATAATCTATGGAAATTTGTAATCTGTGTGTCTTTCAACATCAATGGAATTAAGCCATGCCTTTATATATTCCAGTAACAGACAAACAGCCCACCAGACTGACAGACCAACAGACTTTCAGACAGAAGAGATAGATGATAGACAGGCAGACAGACAGACAGACAGACAGATTAATTCACAATCTGAATCTAATGCTAGATTCAGATTGTGGGTTGGCTATTTCATTACACATGTGTAATTTGATTGAATGTGATTAATTTCCTGGGGCAATTATGTATGTGCGTGCATTAATATTGTTAGAAAATCTGGTTCTCAAAATTACATACTTACAGATTTACCTGATGATTTTTGCTTTTTTAAAAAGTTAAAACTAGAATAAAATACGTTTTTGGTAAGAAAAAAAAAAGTATAAAATATTGTTCTTTGAACAGCTATATGTTCCTGCTTTATTAAGAAATAAAGTTATTATTGCCAGTTATTATTTCCCAAATTGCTGCAATTGAGGCAAGAGACACAAAAGAACAGTTCTATATATCAAAAAGACAATTGAATTTTTAAAAAATGATTTTTATCTTTTGAATTCAATGCCCCATGTGGAGAGTACCACACTATAATTTAATTTCAATATAATACATAAGGGCTTTTCACACACACACACGCACATATTATATGTATTAGATGCACAAACACCCACATATATTCGGAGATGCACCGATTTGGAAGCTAGCCTTATCCTTTTTCTCATATATGATAAAATGTGGAAATTCAGAGCAGGAAACCAAGCAGCAAAAGGCAGAAAAAGAACTAGGTTACAGATTCATACGAGCATCAATTTTATCATGTACAACTGTTTGGATTTCCTCATTAGCACTTAATCCTCTAAGAACTAGCCTAGACTTCTGGCTATGTCTGGGTAGGTTTATCATTTTATTTTAAACAGTCCTCTTGAGTTAAAACTGGACAGCTCTTTCCTTCCACAAGGAGAATAAAGCTGTGTACAAGGAACACTGTTTGTGGCTCTCCTCATTAATAGGTAATTTTGTGATTTGACAGCTTTGCCGCTTGGAGAGGCTCCGTTTTGGGAGGGCTTGGAAGATGCTGATGCCGTGAAGCTTGAGCCCACTGTCACAGAACTGATTTACTCCAGCCCATTTGCCAGGGAGGGGGAAGTATCACCCTTGGAAGGTTTTCTCTGGCTGCTCAAAGTTGAAACAGAGCTCGTGCTCTCTATGCAGACAGAACATGCTAATTTCAAAGAACTCAAGGAAGCTGCAGGTAAGTTTTGCCTGGCATTTTACATCCAAGAACTGGAGAGGGAAATGGAAGAGTTTTAATTTTTCTCCCCCTGCAGCATAGATTCCTATGTAGATTAACAAATGCGATGTGTCTCTAAGGGAATAATCCACTTTGCCTATCGGCCAGAGCTGATCAATGCAACAACTAAGCTGGGATAATTAAGGCATGTAGCTCTAATTGTCTAATTGTAAATCTCCTTTTCATCAACTTACTGGTTTCCCCAAAGCCACAGCAAAGAGTGCTGAAGCTGGGTTGCTCAATCTTTGTGTTCAGCCATAAACAAAGCTAAAAACGGCAAGTCATGTCTTTCTGCTTTCCCAATTGAAGTGGGGAATTTCCCCCCAACCAATTTTGAAACCTGTTCTCCACCTTTCAAAACTGGCAGTGGGGCAGGAGTGTGGGTGACCTGCCTCCAGACCTTTTGTCGTTCATCTGTGCCAGGCAATATCTTTGAATGGTGAGAAGGACAAACTCTGATAGCTTATCTTTCCTCTCTATCACAACCTACTTGGCAGAGGAGAAAAAAAATCATCACAGGATTTGCAGTTCCCACATAACTGTTTATCAAAAAGAATCCCCAAATCTAGCTGATTAATGAGACAGAGAGAGTGACCTTCTTGTGGGGCGCTCAGATCGGTGCATGCATTTTTGTAAACGGGTCAATGCACTGTTGGAAGTCAAAGGTTTAATATATGAGGGATGTAAAGCCTACGGACAGGGATTTCACCTTACATTAGATTCCCTGTGATTATTTTTTTTCCTCTTAGGAAGGCAATGAGAAAATGTATTGACCAGAACGGACAAAAGCAGCCAGATGACAATGGAGAACAACACAGGCAATGGACAGAATGAGACAGAACTTCTGCCAAATCTGGAGGTGGTCACTACTGAATACCAAGTGGTCACGATCTTTTTGGTTCTCCTTATTTGTGGGCTAGGCATTGTGGGCAACATCATGGTGGTATTGGTGGTACTTAGGACAAAGCACATGAGGACCCCTACTAATTGTTATCTGGTCAGCCTTGCTGTAGCTGATCTCATGGTTCTTGTGGCTGCTGGACTACCCAACATTACTGAAAGCATTTATGGTTTCTGGGTTTATGGCTACATTGGATGCCTCTGCATTACTTACCTCCAATATCTTGGCATCAATGCTTCTTCTTGCTCTATTACTGCCTTCACTATTGAGAGGTACATTGCCATTTGCCATCCCATCAAAGCTCAGTTTCTATGCACTTTCTCCAGAGCCAAAAAAATAATTATTTTTGTCTGGGGGTCCACCTCTATCTATTGCACGCTCTGGTTTTTCTTACTGGATCTTAACAGGGAAGTCTACAAAGAAGCCACAGTAGTGTCATGTGGGTATAAAGTGTCTCGGAGTTACTACTCTCCAATCTATATGATGGACTTTGGGATATTCTATGTCATGCCAATGGTCTTAGCAACTATCCTCTATGGATTGATTGCTAGGATTTTGTTTCTGAACCCCATTTCGTCTGACTCTAAAGAAAACTCAGCAACATGGAAGAATGATTTGGTTCTCTCAAGCAAAACCAAAGCAACCAATAAGAGCATGAACAGTGCCATGGCTTCAAGAAGACAGGTAAGAAAACTACCCTCCAAATCAGGAGTCTCCTATTTTTGCAACTTTAAGACTTGTGGACTTCAACTCCCAGAATTCCTCAGCCAGCAAAGCATGATTGAGGAACTCCGGGAATTGAAGTCCACAAGTCTTAAAGTTGCCAAGGTTGGAGATCTCTTGTCCAAATGGTTTGGGAGGTTCCATCTGTAGCAAGAGTCTTCTCGATGGAAAGTCCAGACAAAATGAGGCTTCCATGTTCACAGATGCATTTGTACATCATACAAAAGTTCCTTAATTTATTTGGTTATCTCTATAACAATAAATATCTCATTAACAATCAAATATTTATGTTCCAAAAATATAAAGCCAGAATTGATATTAGAAAAAAAATTAAACTATCAACACTTTTAAGACTGCCCATAAGTATAGTGACTAAAGTCTTCTTAAAATACCAGTCAATACCTGCACCATAATTTCAACCACAAATTCAAACTATATTCCCCATAATTTCTGATTCTAGAACCAGAAGCTGTTGACAATGGTGATCCCAACTTAGAGCATGAAGCATTTATTGCAGTTGACCTTCCCTGAATGATCTCAGCTAAGAGGGAAGAACTTTTCTTCAGCGATCCACACCCAAGATATTTAAGGCTTTAAGAATAATAAGTATTGTATGTTGTCTGGAAGCAAATGGACAGCCGACATAGTAGATGTAACAATCCCTTTTACTCTTTTCATAGATGAACCTGGCTGTTGAATTTTTGCAGGAAATATCTGGACTAGATCCAAAGACAGCCCAATAAAGAATCCACTGCAGTAATCTAGCTTGCAGGTTACCAATGCATTTACCACTATTTTGGTGTGATTAATGGATTTTAACTTAGCAGATTGTATGAAGTGAAATCTATAAAGTGTGTTTTATAGTTTAGCATGTTGTATGAACCCAGACAATGCTTGTTTATTTTATAAACTATGGGTTCTTTTTAAAGTAAAGTGCTTTATGCAATGGGTGAACCAGATCATTTTATCTGGATGACATAAACTGAGGATGAACAATGGAATGAGGGGGAATTGCAGAATTTATGCCCTGGGTTGTTTTTTTTAAAAGATTTCCAGAGTAATTTCAGCCCTGTTATTATATTTGAAGAATGAGTTTCTAATGTAACATACTAATGCTTTTCTAATGAGCTCCAAATGTAACATGCATTCTTTTTTAGTCCTTTGAGTATACAACTACAGTGTACTCTGTAATAAGCACAGTGATATCTTAGCATGCAGCACCTTTAACTTTTAACTGGTAGGATTATCATATCATAACTATTTAAACAGCAGTGAAATGCAAAATGATGAAACTTGCGCTACAGGATTGAGGTAACACAATGCCTAGAGAGCTTTTTGGATTAAGAAGGTGAAAAAGAATAGCTACAATGTCAGATATCTCTATAGCAAGCAAAAATGCAATAAACCTTCATGGGTGCAGTCTCAACACTTCAGCCCAATTAAATACATATGGTAATCCTTTGAGTTCAAAGAAGACACGCTGTTGTGCAGTTCATCTATGGACACAGAGATGGCTCTGCAATCCAAACTGGAAGTGCCGAGTCTTGCACAATGGGGACACTGAATATCCACTGTTGTAGTAACTAAGTGTATTATTCTTTGGTTATGTTGATGGTTGTCTATCATTTTTGGCAATGCCTATCTTCAAAGCCAATGGGCTTGCCAGTAGGTTTTGTCAGCAGTTGCAACATCTAGTTCCTTGGCTGCACGTCACAGTGGCATAGGTTTCTTTCACAGCATCTGTATAATTGTTGTGTGCATGACTTCAAGTTCTCTTCCCAGATTCTCATACACTATAGAGCAACTGAGGAGGCTTACACTATCCATTCATTCATTCATCTGATCCAACCCATTTCATCTGGGATTCAATCAGTGGTGGGATTCAAATTTTTTTACTACCAGTTCTGTGGGCATGGCTTGGTGGGCATGGTGTGGCTTGGTGTATGTGGCAAGCGAAGGATACTATAAAATCTCCATTCCCTCCCTTCTCCTGGGAGAAGGTTACTGCAAAATCGCATTCTCTCCCCACCCCACTAACCTGCTTTCCAGCTCCATTCTCCTGTGCAGGGCAACAAAAGAAGACTGAGCCAATCAGACGGGATTCGGGAGACAGAGAATAGATGGGGGCGGAGCCAGTAAGAGGTGGTATTTGCTAGTTCTCTGAACTACTCAAAATTTCCGCTACCGGTCCTCCAGAACTGGTCAGAACCTACTGAATATCACCTCTGGATTCAATGCTGGTGGACTATGTGATCCAGGATTTCTAGGTTGGGGGTACAGTTTTGTCAACAAATGCCAAGGATGGAGCAGAAGCGTACATGTGAAATTTATCCAATTGTTGGATATCCCTTTGGTACAGAGTCCAGGACTCAAATCTTTAGAGGAGGTAAGGGACAGCCACAGCTCTGTAGGCTTTCAGCTTTGTGAAGATGGAGGTTGATGGAGCATTCTGTCCCAGTACCTGGCTAGCCTTGATGATTTATTTGCCAATGTGTCATCTCTTGAGATGATGCTTCCCAAATCTTTGAAGCTTACATTTGTCAGTTGGATGTCATCAGCAGTGGTTTTTGGTTCTGTGAGCTTGGTGTTTTGCCTGGATGGGTAAAGCACTTCAGTCTTGTTCAGGCTGACAATCAGACAGAAGAGAAGCATAGAGGAATCCACAGCGTCAGCTGTGGATCATTGTCTTTTTCCACTAGGAATATCTACTCATCTTGAATGAGGCACTTCACCTGTGCATTCAAGTGGTGAAGGTCAAAAGAAAGCTTTCCAGTTGGTATTTGGTGTACATCCCTCCTTCAGACTCTGAAATGAAGAACAGATTGTATAGGATATAGCAGATCTTAATACCACATGAAAAGTCACTGAACTTTCACTCTGGCATCACAGGTTTAATATCCATAATCAAGACTTAATATCAATGCAATTGTAATTATCTCTCTCACAATTTTAGAAAAGGTAAAGACCTCCACTGTCATTACATTCATTGAGGCACTGGGAATGATAAAGGGAATACCGTTTTTTAAACAGTACAAAACTAAACTATGGATAAGCTCCCAACAGCTGTGATGATGGTGGTGGTGTTGATTATCCCCAGTGTAGAAAATTGGAAAGAGGCAATTGAAAACTTCATGGCAGACATTGTAAATAATGTCTGTCAGACTGGATGATAGAATTTAAGACAACAGGACTTCAAGAGCGGCTATTAGGGAATTACAGTGGAAATGACTAACCTATTATAGGTTTCATGGTTCTAAATGTAACCCATTGGTCATTCTGTGAGAATGTTATGAGAGAGGATGTTTTTGGCCTGATTCAGCAGGGCTGTTCTTAACTTCTTAGTCCTGAAGTTGTCTGGGTAGATAGAGAAAATAGTGCAGGCAGCCTAACATTTTTTCTCCATCGGAGCACCAAGGTAGATGCCTGCTTGATAGGATTGCTTTGGTGAGAAGTTTGAGGATGCTATAGATGATGTATGGAGGTATTTGGTGGTCCTTGTTGATTTGGTGGATGGCCAGTGATATTGATGCCAGTTGCTTGAGATAGCAGGAGGAATGGAATGAGAAGTGGTAGCAGCAGCAGAGGTGAAGACAGCTGACATGGTGGCAGTGGATCAAAACCTGGAGGCTGGCATGATGCTTTCCTGGCTGGTTGCTGAGTGTAACTGCATTGGGTAATGATCTCGTAATTGCAGAAGATCCCTGTTGAGCAGACTATAGTTCGATGGTTCAGAAGCTGTGATCTGTTGTCCTTGCTTCAGTTAACAAATAATGTGTCAGTGTTCCAAGTAATATGCTCCAAAGTAAAAGACTCCAAGACCATCACATTCTCAAAGATCCATTTTATTGGAGAGGTCATATTGACACATCTGGGGAAAACCTGAATCTGAGAGTTCCAGGTTTTCCCTAACCCAAAGAAAGCCAAGATCCATCCCCTGTACCCAACAGTCCATCACATGGCCCAATCAGGTCTTCACATCAACTGGAAACAACCCCCAGTCACTCCCTTCCAGATGCAGAGTGAACTGTTCTTGATTCTCCAAGAAAAGAATGCTGTCATTACTACTCTTCCACTGCTCCTTGAAATCCCCCTTCACAAATTCCCAGGCACTGAATGCGGCAGCCCAGAAGCCTCAAAAGAAAAATGATTTCCAAAGCTGACAGAATGTGGAATTCCCTTTCCCCCAATTCTTGGGATTGCAACCATAGAGATTGTAAAGGCAGACTGGCTGATACAGGAAGAGGAAGCGGTAGTGGCTGTGGGATCCTGGTTGAGTGCGGTGTTAGAATATCTGTCTATAAAGTCTTGGAATTTTAGATGTTTCAGTCCCAATGGATTTTGTTATAAATTTAGACTGGACTTATCTAAGGATCCATGAAATTACCATCCATGATGGTAATTTAAGGGTGGTATTGAGTTATCCTGGATCAACCACAAATTCAACATATCCTTGTCAATAACACTACAGTTTTATATAATACTTAGAGAAAGGAAAAAAAATGGAAGAGAAAAGAAATAGCTCTGCCAGAATCTGTGTATTAACAAAAGTACATGGAGAAATACTGTATATGTTCTTTCTCAGCTATACATAATGTGTAATTAAAACTCTTGTTTTACATTCAGTGTGGAATTAAATTGGAGATACTTAAAATTTGGATTTCCCACACTTTGGGAGATTAAAACCAAAGTAGATGTTTTATATTTTAGCTTGTCATCTTTACATACTGTATGCTTTGAATGGATATCTGACTGCATGATGGATCATGTCGAGTTCCATTGATTTATTGATGTATCTTTGATTTGAAGACCATGGTTTCCGGGAATTCTTTAGCCTTTCTGCCCTTTCATGCTCAATTATTTCTGTATTTGTGTAGTTTAATGTGTGGTTCATTCTGAGCATATGGGTGGCTATTATTTCTGACCTTCTTTGGTTTATTTGGTGTCTCATGCTTTGCCATACTACAGTAGATGAAATCTACAGAGAAAAACACTTGGAAAAACAATAAGGTCTTTTGTCTTAAACTGATATTAGATAAGTCCTTTGCACATTCTGCCTTCCACATCTACATTGAGATAGACAGAATCTGGTAGAATTGAGCTTCTGTCAAAGTATAGTTTCATTTTGAAATATGTAGGTTTCATAGAATCACAGTGGCAAATGAAATATACCACTACGTTTTTATTAAGGGAAATGTGCATGTACAATGAACATCATTTTCCCAATACATCTTGGAAACCATTATCCCAATAAATCCTGGATAAATGTACACACACACACACACACACACACACACACAGCAGAGAAAACCAAAATGACAAAACAAGGTATACTGTAGCCAGTAATAGAACTTACTGTACTTATCTAAGCATATTTTCCCTCTTTTTTCAAAAACAGACCTCAGATCAAATAGGATTCATTAGCTCCATATTTAGGTTACTCACGGTGCAAACAATCACACACCCAGAGTTCAAGATAACTACTTTATTATGTTCTGCCTATAACAAAGTCTGGCAATTAGACAACAATTAGGCAAGACCCCAAGGAACTTGGGAAGTCCAGTCCTAGCCCTTTTGTGGTTGTGCAGTGACTCTAGACTAGTTCTGCACTTGATCCTTCCTCCCTGCCTGACTGAGTGCTTTTGTATTTCTTAGGTAGATGCATGATTAATTTATGGAATTCGCAAACTTAAGACTGGAAATACAATTCTTTCAGAGATATCTATAATGGGCCTCCGTGCCTTCTGGCAGTCTGCACTTGATTGTTAACTGGAAGGATTGGCACTCATCGAGCCCAGTATTGCTTCAAAACTCTACTAATGTGAGAGTTTGGTTCTTCTTTTTGGTTCTCCTTTGTATGGTCTAACAGGATATGTTTGATGTTCTGAAGCATCAAAAAGAAGGTTTGGAGCACACAGGGGTACAATTATAACAACTATCTGCAATTCATTAAACCCAATGTGACTTTTTTCAGGACTGCATGACAGTTGAGCTGAGAAAAGTCTTAGCAGCTTTAAAAACCTCCATAAAAGTGCTCCAAAAGGAACACCTTTGCATTCCACAGAGTATCGTTTTGTTCCTTGAAACTAAAGCAGACACATTTCTGATGCTGATAGTCTTAGCAGACACTCCGGGCTAAATAGCAAAGGAAGCAGAGCTGAGAAACTGCAGAAAGTTTCTATATTTCTAAAGGTTTTAAAGACAAAATAGCTCCCAGCAGCAAAGCAATGGAAGATTTCCAACATTAAAAGGGGAAGAACAAGATGATTCTTTGAAGTATAATTAGTTTTTGACTTACAACAGTTTGTTTAACATCTGTTCAAAGTTACAATGGTCCTGAAAAAAGTGCCTTATGACTGTTTTTCACACTGATGGCCATCGCAGAATCCCCAGGATCATGTGATCAAAATTCAGGTGCTTGCTAACTGACTCATATTTATGACGGTTGCAGTGTCCCAGGTCATGTCATCATCTTTTGCAAACCTGACAAGCAAAATCAATGAGAAAGCTAGATTAACTTAACAGCCATGTTACTAACTTAACAAGTGCAGTGATACACCTAACAAATGTGGCAAGAAAGGTCATAAAATGGGGCAAAATTCACTTAACAAATGTTATTTAGCAACAGAGAGATGCTCTGTTGTGGCCATAAGGCAAGGACTACTTATACTTTTCAACATTATGATTTTAATGTGATATATATGCAGTTAGTAGGCAATTTGCAACAGGCTGGAGACTGCAATTTTTTTTGCTTGGTGCTAAGGTTGCAATGGGTTAAATGAGGTTTTGGCCATGGATAGATAGTGACAAGAAGATGGAGTTGTGTTATGGAAATGAATAAAGCTACTTTTGCACAACTTTGGTAAGTAGGGATGTTCCACTTGCAAATGTCATTGAAATGATATTTTATTGTTGTTCCTCCCTAAACCTGATAGGAAACCACCAAATGTTAACTGAAAAATAGGGGAGGACTCCAGTGGTTCTAAATTAGAATATCTAAAGTAGTGATGCAAGGATTACATCTAGTTCACGGGTGTCAAACTTGATTTCTTGGAGGGCCAGATCAGCATTGTAGTTGTCCACCACAGGCCAGCTGGGGGAGGAGGAGACAGGATGGACGCCCTCCTGCAGCACCCTGCTGGCCAAAATGGGGCATGCAAGGGCCACCCGCGGCCCACCCCATGCTCCATTTTGGTTGGCAGGTGCTGCAGGAGGCTATCCAAGCTGAAAACGGGCTGCATGGCCCATTTCTGCTAGCAGAGGCACATTTGCTATATCCAGGCTGGTTCTGTGGGCCGGATCTTAGCACTCCACGCACCAGATCCAGCCCGTGGGCCTTGAGTTTGACACCCCGATCTAGTTTATAAGACATGAGTTGCCCTTCCTTCGCCATTTTAGACAAATCACAAGATTTGATCTTACAGAGTTATTATTAGGATAACTGGAATAGCCCCAGATATGTTTCTCTGATGAAAGACATGACCAGTTTACTGCTAACTGGAAATTCCCAGAAGTTGTATTTCCCAATATTTGGAGAGCACCAAGTTAGGGATGTTTGCTCTCACTCCAAGCTGTGCTTCCCTACTCCCCACCGCCAACTGCACATATGGCAAGAGTTCTACAGGTGTTTATTCAAACCCGCTAAATAGTTCTCAGAAAGCACCCCCATTGCACAAATCTGGATTCCGAGCTCAGTACGCCATGGGTCACTGAATAACCAAGACCAATGGGCCCATGTGAGGTCCAGGAAAGCAGTCAGTGAGTCAAATGGATCAGGATACATGGCATGAGCACACAAGCAATGCTCAAGTCTTCAGGGTGGGATTAAATAGGCGACATCAGTGCAGTCCTTCATGAGAGGCGAGGTTGCCTCCTCATGAGTAGCCTAGCTGACTGGTGGTGTGCCTGTCTGCTCTATGTGTCATTGGATCAGGAGGAGGTGTAAACTCCATCTCCTCCTCATTGTTTCCTGGCTAACATGCTGAAGCTATGGCTCCCCTTGCTCAACCTGGCACTCAACCGATCGACCCAGATAAGGCTGTTTGGTCAGGGTAGTACTTCTTGAGCCCTGAACCTGACCAATACTTTTCTCTGCTGACTCAAACTCACCCTCCTCTTCTGAACTCACTTCTGGAGAGAGGTCCAGTGGTGGAGCCATGACACAAGCTGTGTTTGCTGTAGTTTGGGGATTCATTACTTCATTCCTCTCACATAGAACTAAGAGCAATTCCTTTCAGGTGCCTCTCTTCATTACCCCACTTGAACCTAGATGAGTTCAAGCATCTCTTCTGCCAGAACAGAAAGCTCTTAACAGAGGACATAATTTCATTATAGCTCTTGAAATCAATGCTGTCCTTTTCAAAATATATAGATTTGTGTTCTGAGAAAGGAGTCTTAACTCCTTTCATAATGGCATTCCTATGAAACTATTCCTTTTTTCTTTCGTTTTTTCCCCTGAAGATGTATTGTCCTTTTTTGGGAGGAAGTCTGTGCCAAATGCCTTGCATTGTACAATTAAGATTACATTAGTCTGGAGTTCTCTAGCATAACTCCAGATAGCCAAATGTGTCCAATCTGTTCCAACTGATATTGCCAGTAGGTTCTACTACAAACATTAATAATATTAATATTTATTTTCCCAAAATTCTGCTCCAGGTTTTTAGCAAAAACAATTTTTTTTTCAAAAAAACCAAATTGTCTGTTATCTCACTACTACAGTAATACTTCAGGCTAGAAGAACATGCTATGGAGACATAATTGAACTTTCTTTCATTCTCTTCTTCTTCTGAATTTGAAATGTTAGATAATCTATTATATCTTTCAAAATTGATTCGGGACAGTATCCAAGGAAGAGAGAGAAGCTTAATTACTTCACCTTGAAATGATAATTTTACTACATCTGGTTAACAGATTTGGCTGTTTAAATCAGCTAATTTGACAGTTGTAAACCTAATACTCAGAATTTATATTTATATAAAACAGAAGCCTTTCAGTGGTAGGACTACTAAATTATGGAATTTTTTTTCCTGCTTTGAAAAATATGCATGGTCTCAGCTCTACACCTTTAAAAGCTCATATATCTGGTTGCTTTATCTGAGGTATTTTTTAAAAAAAGTTTTAATTATACCAGGTTCAAATTTGAAACATTTTAAAATAGCAAAGACCGCTCTCCCATAGACCATAGATGAAATGTGTTGTAAGCATTGTAAATATATGTAAATACATAATCCAAGATAGAATAAATTCTTCTGTAAAGAAGTCCCGTGATCTAATATATCCCAAGAGTCATTTGATGCCAGTGGGCCACAAATTAAATAAATAAATGTATACATATATATATACATAATATCTCTATTAGGGGACAAAAGCTTTTGCTATTGTCTTAGTGTCCCAAAATCTTTCTCAATTCACCCTTTCAGCAGCTGGGGAAGCAAATGATAGGATACAAAGTAGGCCAACAAAAATGGTAGTATCTCCAAGTCTAGTGGACTAACGCAGGGGTGTCAAACTGGCAGCCCATGGGCTGGATGCGTCATGCACAGGCCACACCCACCCCAGCTCCACGAAGAGGAAAAACATTGCGAAATGTGATGACAATGTGACGCCATGAGTTTGACACCTGTGGACTAATGGATAATCAGCATTTCTCATTAGATTTACAATGTGGAATTGCTACTCCAGAATTCAAAAGGCAGAGAAGAGAAGAAAGAAAAACAAGGTAGAAACTTAAAGGCTTTACCCTGGAGCAGAGCACACTGAAGCTTGAAATCCAAAAGGTGCTTTTTTTCAAGAAGCAACTGGACTTTCTTGTTTTTTGTTGAAGACGTTTCACTTCTCATCCAAGAAGCTTCTTCAGCTCTGACTGGATGGTGGGGAATGGAAGGATTTATACTCCTTGCAGACAACTGAAGAAAAGCACAACTATGGGGACAACTATGATCTGGATGACTGGTGCTTTCCATAGACACTCAAATTTGAAATGTAGACAAAATACATCCCCTTGACATTGGGTGTGATAACCAATTGGTTCAGTACTGGAAAAGTGGTATTAAAACTAAAGGGCATTTAAGTCCCTCAGAAGCACCTGAAATGCCTGTTTTTCCCCCCAGTATCAGTATCCATATAATTGCATATCATATATCCTGGGTACGTGTGTTTTTCTGCATGTCAGCTTAGAGAGAACACAGGAAGCCTTATGTTCACCTGAAGTGGCCGCAATCAATTTCCTCTAAAACCTTCAAATCCTCTTTTGGGAAATAATAATTTTAAAAAATGAGAGAACTCCTTTAGTACACTGCAGGCTAAGAAAATACCATGCTTTATGTCACTGTCCTGAAAAGTGATTATTAATACTCAAGGGTTAATTTGTTACAGCATGGAACAGTCCTGTTCAAATTTGCAGGAAGTCAGGCCTGTTTTTTTCCCCCTGTTATTCCTTATTCCAGCCCTTTGCCTCAGTTTTCTCTTCTATCCAACAGACTTTTTTTCATTCCACATCTATTTTGTGAGTAAAGAGCAATAGGTACAGAATGCAATTGAACAGGGTCATTTCTGGCACGGTTGCCCCCATTAAAAGATTGTTGTTGTTATGAACTAATAAAACGCTTAAATAAAGTTTTATCAAACCTTTAGAAAAAAGCAGGGTTCTAATCCTGCACTTCTGATTGGCCGATAATAGTGATATCGGATTGGTCCATTCAGGAGAATCTGATTGGCTGTTAATGAGCCACTCTCACTGGTTCAAGGGGTTAACACTCCACGTTCTCATTGGTTACTAGATCAGCAGCCTGCCCTACAAAAGGGCTGCTGCTGCCCTAGGTTTTTGCTCTGTTCAGAATGTTTAATAAAGAGTTGAAGTTCACTGTTCACTGCCTCGTCTCCATTCCTTGCACCCATGCGCAGAACTTAACAGTTGTTTTTCTGTAAAACCATTTTGCCTTTCTGTTTTTGGATCTCTCCTGCTGCTGGGTCTGTTTTGTTCAACAGAGGAGCAGCTGAATTTGTTTTCAAAGATATGCCTTACATGGCTGAAAGTCAGAATTCCTCAAGCAGGTTACCCTTCCTCTATGTGGCCTATGTGAAGTCCCTGTAAACTTCATTATAGCTCTTTTCTGGCGAAGCATTCTGGGAGCTAAAGTGCACACATTTAGGATTCAAAATTTGTAGATGACACCAAGCTGGGAGGGAGGGATAACCAATACTTTCGAGGCTCAAGCTCCAGAAAGATCTTGACAGACTGGAACATTGAACCCTAGCCAGCATGATGCAGTTCAGTCGTGAGAAAAATAAGATCCTGCACATAAGAAGGAAAAACAAGTGCATAAGCATAGAACGGATGGTACATGATAGCTGTGCCGTTGAGGGGATGGCATGAGGGAGAAGAGATTGACTTATTCTGTAAAGCACCAGAAGGCAGGACAAGAAGTAATGGGTAAAAGCTAGTCAAAGAGAGATCCAACTTATAAGTAAGGGGAAATTTTCTAACACGAGCAATTAATCAATACAATAGTTTGACTCCTGGAGTGGTGGGTGCACCATCACTGGAGGTTCTCAAGAATAGACTGGGCAACCATTTGACTGAGATGATATAAGGCTCTTGTCTTAATCAGGGAGTTGGACTAGAAGACTGCTGAGGTCCCTTCCTTTCACACTATTGTGAATGTATGTTGACTGTTTTGACTACATCCTGCAGACAACCCTGGAGAAAGTGGTGCCTTTCCAGCAGTAAAAGCAGTGGTGGGATTCAAATTTTTTTACTACTGGTTCTGTGGGTGTGGCTTGGTGGGCGTGGCAAGGGAAGGATACTGTAAAATCTCCAGTCAGAGGTGGTGTTTTCTGGTTCTCCGAACTACTCAAAATATCCGCTACAGGTTCTCCAGAACTGGTCAGAACCTGCTGAATGCCATCTCTGAATAAAACACCTGGCTGGGATGAGCATTGCTTTATCGTAGCAGACTATGAGAACCATCAGACCAGAAGCTGCCTACCAGTAACACTATTGGTCTACATTTTTCCCACAATAGTTCAAAACAAAACATACACTGCAAAATTTCAAGTATCTTCCTGATAAATTGAGATACTTACCCTTTTAAATCCCAACTGTGCATAATTTATAATGTAAGTCCATAGAAGTGGCTGGTCGAAACAAGAATATTCTTTAATGAATAGACTCTTTGTCTTCTGCTGAGTTTTTTCATTAATAAAGAGGATTAAGCCTTTTCTTCTTAAAATCATAATTCAGAGTAGCAATTATTGCATTTAGCTAATTAGTAATAGTATGTTCACTGGAATATTTTGAAAGATTAAAAATGGTTGTAATATAAAGAAGGTCCCTTAACAAGAATACAAAAAGATAATTATAAAAACAGCCTTTTTTTCAAGTATCAGACCTAAATTAAACAATTAAGAGCTTTCTTAACAAGGACCCTAACAAAATGTTTCATTGACAAAAAGCTCTTTTGATAATTGAATAACAGAGAGCTTTTAATGAAGCTGAAGACCTGCATAGTTGGTTATCATCATTTAGAATGACGGTTAAAATAGATGAGTTCAAAACACTTCATTTTGTTTTCAATTTCCTTTATTAAGATTAATTTATACACTGCCAGGCAAAGGAAGAGAAGGAAGAAATGAGATGTATCAAAACCAGAGAATAATGGTTTAGGCGTTCCCTAGTAGAAAGACCTAAATCAAAGAATATTACCGAACAAAGGCAAATATACATGTCCCAGGATAATGTTGCAGGTTCCAATCTGATTTGGTCACCACAGGAGTATCAAACTCGATTTCGTTGAGGGCTGCATCAAGGTTGTATTTGACTTCAGGGGGCCAGGATGGATGTGGTCAAGGTGGCTTTGGCTAGCTCAATGTCGCTTGTATCATAAATGCCTGTGGAGGCCTGAGCACTCTGCCAGTGAAAATGGGCTCCTGAGATCCATTTTCAGCTGCGATGGCCTCCTGCAACCCTCTGCGAATGAAAATGGAGGTTGGGAGGGCCACGAATTTCATTTTCACTGGCAGAGGCACCACAGGCCAGTCCTTTGCTGTTTCCAGGTTGGCCCAGTGGGCCAGATCTAAGCACCCCATGGGCCGGATTTGGCTCCCAGGGCCTTGAGTTTGACACCCTGGGTCTACTAAGCATTTGGATTCGTGCTGGAGCTCATCCCAGGGATTTTTTTTTCTTTCCTCCTTTCCTTCGCTTTCATGTTGCTCAGGTATATGTGAATATTAGAAAATTTTAGACTTTTAAAAAAGAAGCAAAAGACTGTTGAGTTCCTTGACAAGCATTCTCTATCTTTGTCTCTGTCTGACCATGGTAGTCCCAATCCAGATCATATTGCTATGAGCTAGCAACTTAATGAATAAAATTAGAAGCAGAATGATGTATAATGTTGCCCTTTTGCCTAGCTCCTGAACAGTGGTGGGATCCTCCTACCTGTTCTACTAACCGGTTCTGTGATCGTGTGCACGCATGCACCTAATGCTGGCGTACGGCTTCCCCCAGACCAGCTGAGGACTGCAGTGCCAATCATCTGAGAGGATAAAGAAGAGAAAAGTTCAGGGGCAGGTGGAAGGGCTGATCCTGCACTTTTCTCTTCTTTCTCCTCTCAGCTGATTGTGGGAGTCTTTTTTTTAACTACCTTTACTACCAATTTTTGCTACTGGTTCATTTAAACCGAGCTGAACCGGAAGCATACCACCACTGGTCCCCAAGATTTTAAAACCAAATTATTTCCTTTATGAACTAATAGGGATGTACACTGCTTTGTAAACACTATTGGTGTCTTGGCTTCCTCTGCATTAAGTCTGAGGTAGCCAACCTATGACTTTCTGCCGCTCTTTGGTGTTCCCTTCCAAAAGTGATAACAACTTGTAATTTTGAGCATGATTTTGATTTTGCCAGCTCCCTCAGAGAGCAGAGGAACTGGGAAGATGCTTTCATCTGGCCTAATTTATAATGAGAACAACTAACTATTCAAAAAGCAAATGCTTAACCAATATCGGTTCTGACTTCTGGCTTTTCCTCTTTGAATAGCTTTGTGATTAGGAAAGCCCAGGGCATTCAGATAATGGTGCAAACTGATTGATGGGATAGTAACCTTTGTCTCTCTGTCCCTCTCTAACCCAACTTCTCTCTAATCTCCCTTTTATTTGACCAAAGATAAAGTTTCTTAACTGAGGGAGCCAGCATTTGTCTGAAGACATTTCTGTAGCCAGCATGACTATATGCTAAGGCACATGGAACACTCTTATCTTCCCACTGAAGGGATGCTTATTTATCTACTCACATTTGCATGCTTTTGAATGGCTAGGTGGGCAGGAGGTGGGGCTAGAAATGAGAGTTCAACCCATGTCACACAGCGCTTGGGACTCAAGTCTTGTTTGGCAGCTAACAAGTTCAGTAACTTTAACCACTGAGCCCCTGCTCCTGCCCCCCCCCACACATACCATTTGACTTGCAAGGCTCTGATATGATGCTTCCACCATTCCAGTTTCTTCTTCATTGTAGGCCGGTTTACTTCTCAAACTAGAAGAAAGAACAGATTCTTCCTGCCAGATGCACATCAATCCCAATTTTTCCCCTAGTCCAGTTTTCTCACTAGCCTTTTACCCTATTATTTCATTTTAGCCATTGTCTATCTACTGTAGGTTTTTCTTCTGCGTGTTTCCAACCAATATGGTCCTGGGCAGTTGGACCTGTAATACTTGCCCAATGTCATCAACCCATTTTGTTTTAGGTCTCTTCCGTGGATGCTTTTTATCAAATGGAATCCATTCTTTAACTACCTTGGTCCACCTGCCATTAGTGGACCATTTCCATTTCCATTTTTTAAAACTCTTAGGATGATACCATACACTTTCATTTGTTCCCTAATCCATGTGCAGGTCTTTCTATCTTTTCTTGCAATGCCGAGCATGTATCGTTATTTATTTATTAAACTTATAGGCTGTTGATCTCACTATGCAAGAGACTCTTTTAGAACTCTCACTTCTGGAATTGGTCCACATTTATCTTCATCCAGCTGGTTTAGTAATTCATATCAAACAATGAAGGCAAGGCCATCTGGATTTAAACAGGTCCTCACAGCCTCTGTACTCCAGCCAGCTTCATCAGAATGCATGTCATCCCTACCATCTCCTTACAGCAATAGAAAGAGAAAATTACTCTATAAGTAATCACAGTAATGATATTGCATTATTCAAACTGAAATTTGAATTATATAAATCCATTTTGTTTCTGTCTTCAATCTGCGTACATCTTGGGTGGTCCTTGCACACACACACACATACTCAAAATTGTGCATCCTTGATTTATGGTAAGTACGTGGGGCATTTATTTCTATAGACCAGAGAGCAAGATAGATTTTCCTTCAATCCTTTTCATCCTCTCTGTCATTATTTCATAGTAATAGCACTAACAGTGTTAGTGCTTTATTTCCTAATGAAGTACAGCATTCTTAATTAAATGCAATAGGATTGAAGATTGCTAAATTCTCTGTCAGATTAAACAATTTTCACTTATTCTCTGAATCCTTCAGCAGAGGAATCACTATCAACACAAGGATAAGTCTGAGTCACTGCAGATGACCAGGTTTAGGTTCATAAAACACCCCTGTGAACCAAAAAGAAGAGGACTTTGTGCTTTTTGAAAAAGGTTTTTATTACTTGTTCTAGAAAGGTAACAACATGAAGGCAGTACTATTATTCTCCTGATTAAATATTGATACTCATTAAGATCATTAATATCCATTTCAAAATTGGTTGGGAGACAACAATAGAATAGAATAGAGTACTTTATTGGCCAAGTGTGATTGGACACACAAGGAATTTGTCTTGGTGTAAATACTCTCAGTATACATAAAACAAAAGATACATTCATCAAGAGTCGGGAATCATAAGGTAGGACACTTAATGATAGTCATAGGGTACAATCAGCAATCAAATCATACTTGGAAACAGTCAATATAAATCATAAGTATACAAGCTACAAACTTACAGTCATACAGTCACAAGTGGGAAGGATAGGTGTTAAGGAGTGATAAGAAGATTAACAGTAATAGTAGTGCAGACTTTGTAAATAGTTAGACAGTGTTGAGGGAATTATTTGTTCAGCAGAGTGATGGCTTTCAGGGAAAAACTGTCCTTGTGTCTAGTTGTTCTGGTGTGCAGTGCTCTATAGCATCGTTTTGAGGGAAGGAGTTGAAACAGTTTATGTCCAGGATGTGAGGGGTCTATAAATATTTTCACAGCCCTCTTTTTGACTCGTGCAGTATTCAGGTCCTCGACTGAAGGCAGGTTGGTAGTAATTGTTTTTTCTGCAGTCCTAATTACTCTCTGAAGTCTGTGTCTGTCCTGTTGGGTTGCAGAACCAAAAGTTCTTGAAAACGTTCTTGAAAAAGGAACAATTGTTTAACACTTATCTCAAGTTCCTTGACTTCACTGTGAAAAGATAAAAATTTAAAGAGTCTCTCAAGTCCATTTCAGCTCCTGCTGATCCATGATATGCCACAAGATTCTGTCTTGTCCCCTATTCGGTTAAACATCAGCCAAAACAAAATCCCACAGGTGGTGTTCATTTATTACTTTAGAATGGGAAGACATTGATATGCTACCATCCAAAGAAGCACTCAGTAGCTTCTTGAAAATGTAGAAAATTATTATCTCTTATGGACTGGATGAGAGATAATACACTGAAATTAAATCCAGATAAGAGTTGAGTTGTTGGTCAGGAGCAAGTGAATTCAGGGATTGGGGTGATTATACTCTAGATGGGGCTGCATTCCCCTTGAAACCCATGCATCACAGTTTAGAATCTCTAGGGGTCATTGGATTTGCTGATGAATTCAATTTGCACATCCATTGATACTGCACCAATTTCTTCATGAGCAGGTGATTATTTTAACATATTTTAGATGATACTTTCTTTAAAAGCATCCAGAAATTGCCCTTGAATAAAATATGTCATCATGGCTCTTAAGATGTGAAAAGAACAGAGATAAACCAACACGTACACTGAAAGATCCGTATGGATTCCTGGGTGCCTAAATAGCACAAATAGCAATGTTCCAATGTTTAAGAACTGTCTCAAAAAAAGGGGGATCAGTCTATTCTTCAAAGCATCTTAAGGCAGAACAAGAAGCAATGGATAGAAATTAATCAAAAATGGAACCAACCCAGAATTAAGAAGAAATGTTCTGACAGTTAGAACAATTAATCAGTGGAATGACTTCCCTTCAGAAGTTGTGGGTCCTCCATCACTGGAGAATTTTTAAAAGAGACTGGACAGCCATTTATCTGAAATGGTATAAGGTTTCCTGCTTGGGCACGAGTTTGGGCTAGAAGACCTCCAGGGTCCCTTCCAACTCTATTATTCTGTTATTTTATAGGACTCTACTCCTATATATCCCACCCTGTATAATAATAGTCAGATTGATGGAGTTATGTACAGCAGTACATAACTACAGTAAAACTACAGTAAAAGTTCTCTTTCTCTGCATTAGATCATTGAAAAGGTTTATGTCACTCTACTTTTGCTCATCAGATATGTCCATTCACTTCCCACAGGTTACAAAGATGCTGGCTGTGGTTGTAATCCTATTTGCCTTCTTGTGGATGCCCTACAGGACCTTGGTGGTCATTAATTCCTTCCTATCTCAACCTTTTCAAGAACATTGGTTCCTGCTGTTCTGTAGGATTTGCATTTACCTTAATAGTGCCATCAACCCTGTTATTTATAACCTCATGTCCCAAAAATTCCGAGCAGCCTTCAAAAAACTTTGCAAGTGCCAACAGAAACAGCTGGAGAAACCTACCAACTACAGTGTAGCCCTCAACTACAGCATCATTAAGGAAACTGAACATTTCAACACTGAACTAGAGGACATCACGGTTACAGAGGCTTACCTGTCATCCACAAAGGTATCCTTTGATGATAACTGTGTGACCTCTGAGGTAAGAACCAGAATAACAGCTTGATTTAGTGCCATTTCAATCAATAGCCATAAAAGAGAACATTGGTATAGCTGGACAATTTTGGACATTGTGGACAAGTGTGTGTCCTATACTGTTTAGTATATCGAAGTATGAAAAGTCATCTCTACTACTCCTATACAAAACTATTTGTTTGCATTTCTGCTTTTCTAATTTAATAAAAGTAAAGATGTAGTTGTGCGAAATTATCAAAAGTGAAATCCACCAAAAGTTGACATTGGGATTGACCTCTTAGTGTAGAATCTTTTCTCCAAGGTTAAGGAACCTCTCTGGATTCTCACAGTTCACTTTAAAACTTAAGGAAAACATCACAAAGGATTATGCCCTCATTGAGCTTTCTCAGGTTGGAAAGTGTAAACATCTAGAAATATGATTAAATATGAGACGAGGTGCAATTAAAAACAATATGAACATAACACTTCTTACCCAAGATACTTCAAAACAGCACCTCAGTTCCTAAGAAATTATCAAAATGAATGGAAATATGGCAAATGAACAACATTTTTTGCAGGGAAAATCTGTCTGAGAATGTGAGATTAATAGTCTGTCTTAATTTCCTACAATGTTGGGGATTTTACCTATATTTGGATAGATACAGTGGTGCTATGCTTCCGGTTTGGACTGGTTCTCCCAAACTGGTAGTAAAAAAAGCCTTCCATGATCAGAGGAGGGAAAAAAATCTTCTGACAATCAGCTGAGAGGAGAAAAAAGAGAAAAGCCAGGATTGGCCTTCCCACCCTCCTTGCGCTTTTCTGTTCTTTATCCTCTCAGCTGATTGGTGCTTCAGATCTCAGCTGGTGTGGGGAAAGCTGTGTGCTGGCATTAGGCAAAACATGCCCACCAAGCCACACCCACTGAACCCGTGGTAAAACAATTTGAATACCACCACTGGGTGGATAGAAGTGACTTTTGGCATAATTTTCCTGAAAGGTTTTTTTTTTTTTTTTGGTAAAGCAATGTCTGCCTAGCAGTAGATAATAGTTTTTAACAGCCATTTGCAAGCAGGAGCATCCAATGAATAGTATGGTTTCAAGACTGTGAAAGCTAATATCAGAAGACAACTTTGATCTGCCTCTGTATCAACTTAAATGCATGGTGGTCATCTAAAGTGACTCATCCTTCAATTTCTCATTTCAGGTCATGTGAAGTTGGAGGAAGCTGCATCTCTTACTCCATTCTGCTTTTGTTCTATTTGATCTCAGAGCAACCTTTGCCAACCTGATATCATCTGGATGTATTGAGAAATCAATTCCCAGAATTTTTAGTGGGAGTGTGCTGGGTTCGATAAGGCTGTCATAGAGTGATCCACTTCTGAGTCATCCTGCCTATTAATCTAAAAATATCCAAAGTGGTAAACGTCAACATGCTCATACTTATTGAAGCTACCATACTGTATATTATTAATGCTTGTTTTGTGGAAACTTAGAGGCAAACTGCAGATATGTATGCATGCATCCTTAATATTCATTTCCTATCTATATTTTCTGGAGTGAGTTGCCCAGTTCACTTTCATGAGATAACTTTAGATGTGATATTTTTGTGATTATTGCTGAGTCATTAAGAACATTGGTGTAATACTGCACTTTATGATAAGCAGTGTGTGAATATGGGAGTTGCTTGCTTGAATGGCCCTATTTTAGGCTCCCAAGTCACAGCATTTTCTCACAGGTCCTATAGGTATATGTATTTATCTGCAGTTGAATGAAGACACTGTGCTATAGCTATTTGCTGCATTACTGCCAGTTGAGGCTGAAGGACACAAATCATACTGGCAAAATTAGAACCATCTCACTGTGGAAGACAACAATTCCAGGAAAGAAATTCCAATCCAGGCCAAATTCATAAGACCGCCTTCCTTCAACATTAACAAACAATAACATGTTGCATCTACATTACAATAATTGTGCAGAGAAGAGCAAGAAATATGATTAGGGATTGAAGGCTAAAACATATAAAGAACAGTTGCTGGAACTGGGTATGTCTAGTTTTATGAAAAAATAAGGATGACATGATTGCAATGTTCAATAATTCAGGGGTTGCCACAAAGAAGAGGGAGTCAAACTATTCTCCAGAGCACCGAGGGCAGGACAAGAAGCAATGGATGGAAACTAATCAAAGACAGAAACAACCTAGAACTAAGGAGAAATTTCCTGACAGTTAGAACAATTAATCAGTGGAACAACTTGCCTCCAGAAGTTGTAAAAGCTCCGACACTGGAAGTTTTTAAGAAGAGGTTGGATAACCATTTGTCCAAAATGGTATAGGGTTTCCATTCCATTTTAATTCTTATCTTATTGCAAGCTGCCTAAACCCTATTTTTGATTTTATTCCAATTTAGAGAACTAAATTGAACTAGTGTGGAAAATATGGCTGGAGATAAAGAATTTTTTTCTCTTTTTCACAATGTTACATTTCTGGGTCAGTCAGTAAAATTAAATACCACTGTAACATTCTTTCCTCAAGTTCTTGAATGGAGGTGTAGAGAATATATCAGCATCAATTGAATTGTTTCCTCCAGCCCAACTTCAGAATTCAACTCTAAAGTGTTGCCCTGGTAGAATATAACACAGACTATTGTCAGAGCAGTGATTAGTGAATTCTTTATTTTACTTTCTCCTCCTACTGAGCATCACTAACCACCCTGGAACGCTCTACTCGACTGTTGTTACAGCTTCATCCCCTCACAGCTTCAATCTCAAAATGTCTACTGTGGACCTCACCCCATTCTTAAGAGGTCCTTAAAGGGGCATGCATAAGTGCACCAACATGCCTACCTTTGTTCATGTTTATGTTCATACCTACACTTGTTATCTTGTACATGTTTGACAAACAAATAAAATAAAAATGTCAACCCTTTCCCAAAACAAATGACCTACAGACGCTAGGTGTCCATCACACTTGTCACTGAAGACAAAATGATCATATCCAGGCAGAGGGAGGGGTTTTTCATAATGGATTTACAAAATGAGAAGAACATAGGAAGACCATCCTGACCTCATGCCCAAAGTGTCCTACAGTAGCTTGCCTGAATGGCTTCTTTTAGGTCAAAAGAAGAAAGAAAACACTACTTCCACAGTCAATTAAAACCAAAGGCTTTCTAGGCAGCAAGTTAGACACAGGTAACATCAAGAAGACACATATCTCAAAATTGTACTGTGGCAAGCAGGAGATAAAGAAACAAGCAAGATATGAAGACAGACACTGACTGGGTAATAATCAGGGGTGGAATTCTACTGGTTTGGCCCAGTTTGAGCGAACTGGTAGCTCTGAAGATCCGCTGGGAGCAAACCAGTTCAGTTTGCTCTGACCATCAGCTGTTACCCACCTGCCCAACCGCCAGGCTCTAAGCTGTGCTTTATATCCTGTTTTTCAAGCTCAGCTGATTCGCACGGCATAGCAGATTGCCACGTGTCAGCTGTTTAACATACAGGGATTGCTGGAGAAGGTCAGTAGCAAATGCTCTGCAGGTGCACAAAGTGTGCATTTGGCGTGCATGCATGTGAAGTGTGTGCTCACTGAACCAGTTGTTACATCGGTTCAATCACACCCCTGGTAATAATTCCCATTTAATTGAAATATTGTGTTTCCAACTCAATATGCACTATGCCCTAGATGTTTTCCTGTATGTTAAAATCAAAGGAATTTTAAGTTGTCAACAAAGAGAAAAAAACCCCAGCATGGATTACAGTATGAGCTGAATTAGAATCCTTTTCATGATATTTTAGGTTCTGCATAGAAGACTATTCAAAACTGATATTTGTATACTTAAAATTTACAGCTGACATTGCCACTTTGTGTTTGATATCTAAAATACAGATATATTGTTGAGTTGATCATAGGATAGCAGATGTCTTGTAATGCTTCAAGATGTGAAGGGATCAGTTTCATGGATCAAATCGTAAAGTTGGAAGATACCTCATGGGTTACCTGGTCTAACTGCCTATTTGAAACAGGAAATTCAAACTTTCATCAGCCCTAACTTGTGAATGGCTAATCTCTGCTGGTAAAGATCCAAAGATCTATAATTGATTCTACTCCTGAATCAGGAAGAACTTTTTAGTATATAAACAAAATATCTTGTAAATTAAGATTTGGACCCATCACCGAGGGCAAAGGAATGTTACCTCTCTTTATATGGTGAGACCTGAATCTAATTTCCAACTTCTAAGACCTAAAGAGGCCATTGGCAGATAAAATTGAGCACAGCATCTACCAAATGAAATGGGAGGAAGAATGGTCCCCAAATGCAGTGATTATGATGGATTGCTATTCACCTTAACATTTTTGGAACATATGTGGGCAGAATCAGAATATCAATAAATGAAAACCCTAAACTGGACCATTTTGAAAGTGGTAAATTTGCTATGTGTATTCTATAACTTGATTTTATTGTATCAGTTTGACTTAGTATTGTTTGAATGTGCTTTGCCAACAATTGGAAATGCAATTTATTATGTAAATTGCATACCAAGTGTGAAAAATTGTAGTATTTATTTATGTGCCTGCTTTTTGCTTGTATTTATACAATTATATATTGTAGTGTAAAAGAAAATGCTATCTCAAAATATTTGATTTGCTTGCTTGCTATTGTGGCAAGGAAAATATTGTGAAGTAGTGTCTAAAGAATTATTTAATTGAATATAATATACTTAGATGTATTGGATTTATCTCCTATATTCTGGTTAGGGCTTATCAGTTCTGGTTGAATATACACCTGAATGTTACATGTTTGGAAAAGGCCTAAGTAGATAATACAAAAAATAGTTCAAGACAAAACATTGTGGTGAAATTGTTTACCAGTATGTTCAGTAATAGGCTGCAGATGTATAATGTGAATTAATTTTCTATGGCACTAAGAATATAGTAATTAAATAAAATAAACTTTCAATGTGGAAATCCTTGAAAGTTTAAATGATCGGTGTCAGAAAAAGGGAAATTTCTTAACCTCAAATTATTCTGCTGATAAATTACTTTCTTTTTCACTTAGATAGATGTTTAATTTTCTTTACCGAGGAAGGTTGCATTTCTTCGTCCTGATTTGCCAAACGTCATCTCAGAGCTTAATTAGTGCTTGAACTTTATGTAATATTGTTAATCTACTTTTTAAAGAATTCTCTGAAGTTGGGGTGCACCTCTTTCGCTACCATATTCCCCCAAAAAGGATGTTTAGAAAGAGGTCTAAAGTTGTCCAAAATACAGGTAGTTCTCATTCAGTGATCACGAGTGGTACCAGCAACTCAGTTTTAAGTGAAGCAGGATGGAGTTAAAATACTATGTTTTTACAATCTTACTTCAGCTTTCCTTAGTTTTGCAGACCTGCAAAGATCATGAATGTAAGGACTGGTTGCAAAGTTACCTTTTCAACACTATGATAACTGTGAAAAGTCACTAAACAAGGCAGTCGCTAAATGAAGATTGTAGTTGGATCAAGGGATGGCTTCTTAAGAAAGGTCCATACCCTCATCCAAATAGGTGTTGATAACTGCTCAGATGCAATTCCTCATCACCTCAAAGAAGCCTTAATCAGCCATGAGGGGCAGTGATTCAGCAAAGCTGACAAAGTCCCATCTCCTTTTTCTGGATTTCCCAAATAACTTCATGAGATGAAGCCCTAAACAACTCCATTGGCATTCACAACTGGAGTTCACAGTGGCTTGGATTAGGGCATTCTATATTCAAAATGTATGATAATTCTTACAGTGGCCAGTTGGGTTGTTCTTAGCAAACCCTCTTCCCAAGGGAAGAATGGGTGGTGTTAAAACGGGCTGTTGGTTGGCACTCAATAAATATGACAAGAGTGACAAATATATCATTCTCACCACTCCATACAGTAGGCCTGTGATGGTGAACCTATGGCACACATGCCGGAAGTGGCATGCAAAGCCATCTCTCCGGGCACACCAGAGGTCGCCTGTTGCTCTTTTGGGTTCCGGCGCATACATATGCACCAGCCAGTTAGTCTTTGCATTGCACAGGAGTGCCAGAAACTGGAATAGCAGCTCCCTGGCATGTGCATGCACATGCACACTGCCAGCTGGTCTTTGTGCATACATGCACATCAGGGAGCTGCCCTTCTGGCTTCTGGCATTGCCCACCCAGCGTGCATGCTCCCATTTCGGCACTGGGCGCCAAAAAGGTTCGCCAACACTGGCATAGGCTCTAATATGAGCTCTTACCAATGACCAGTTGGATTTGAAATGGGTCTTCCTCCACCTGCAACTTTAAGTGTCTCCTCTGTCTCACAGAGGCATCTTTCTAAGTCCTTTAGACTAGAGAATCAAGGAGCTGCATTAAATTGTGAGAAGGCAGAGTCGACTCTGGTGCAATTCACATTTCTACTGAAATAAGCAACCACCATATTCTCAGGAAACTTCCTTAACCTCTTCTGGAAACCCTCAATATAAATTAAGGACCTGGGTCCATTAACTTCTTCATGGGGACATAAAAATGAGAAGTTTGACTAGCTCAATTTAATTCAGCGTTGTCTACACTTACAAGCAATATCTTCCCTAACTAGGGAAAAGGATTTTTCCTTAACTCAAACGAGTCTACTTGAGGGTTTCCCAAAAACTTAGTTTGATTCAACCCATGAGATGTAAGCTTACTTATGTATTATGTTTATGCATGAGAATTTCTGGGTGAATTTAGCATTATCCACAATGGAGGAATGATTAGTGAAGATGATGGAACTTGCTGAAATGGCTAAATTGACTTCTTTGATCAGAGAAAACATAGTATCTATGTTTATTGCTGACTGAAATTCCTTATGGACTTTCCATGTGAAACATCAAAAAATAAATTTATGGTTTTATGATTAGTCAGACTAGATAATAGTACAAAGAAAGTTGTTTTGTACCCATAGACTAAAACTTATAATTGTATTTATAATCACTGTAAAGAAGATTAGAAATTACTTCTTTATCTATTTTTATATTTTATTATTTTAGTCCCCCTACCCACTTTCTTGCACTTCTCATATTAAATTGAGATATACAATTTGCTCTCTAAACAGCATGATATATTGAGTGAAATAAGATAAAAATAAACTATATTTTGTTTATATTAACATTCATTATCATTAACATTAATATGATTACTTAAAAATTATTAATATGATTGCATCTTTCTGCCACATAGAATCTTAGCATCTTAGCTACTTGGACTATGAAATTCTGCCATCTGCTTCATGTATAGTCCAAATTAAAATCTTTTTCATTTGGANTCCCTCCCTCCCTCCCTCCCTCCCTCCCTCCCTCCCTCCCTCCCTCCCTCTGTGTCTCTCTCTCTGTGTGTCTCTCTGTGTGTGTGTCTGCCAACAGTAAACCACAGACCTCAAATATGTTGATGTCTTTTCATGATTTTAAGAAGGGATATTATATTCTTAGTTTACATTTCAACTTTCTTTAATCTCTCCTTATAAAATTTTCTAGCCTTCTGATCATCCTCTTTGCTCTTCTATGAATGTTCAAGATTATCTAAATCCTTTTTAAAGTGTGACACTTACACTCAGAACTTCCAACAGTGACTGCCTTACATTCTTGAAGTTTTACTCCTCCAGTATTTAAATACTACATGAATAAAGAAAGGTAAAAATCGTCTTTTCCTTTACCATTAAATCTCTCTTCCTAGTTTCTACCCTTTGTAGCTTAGATCAACATACTGAAGTAGCAGCTCTGACATCATTTTTCTTCTATTTTCTGCCCTGTTTCTCAAGCATCCATCAGCAGTTAATAATTCAACTGCTACTTGTTCTGTTTTCTCATTATATCCATTTTTGGAAAAGCTCTGATTGTATCACCATTTTCATTTGCATAGTTTATCTGGCTATGGAAAATTACTTAGGCTAAGTGATTGAAATATTATCCAGGATTAACTCCTTTTGATGTTTTGGTTCTCATAAAACTTGCCAGCAGCTCCCCCAAAATGCATTTTTTTTCAGTATTTATATCCCTCTAATTAAAGATCAAAAGAATAGTTTCCTGTCCTGTTTGAAATCAGAACTAGCCCAAAAATTTGTAGTGGAAGCCTGAAAAACAGTTAACAAAATAACAGAGTTGGAAGGGACCTTTGAGGTTTTCTAGTCCAACCCCCGTTCGACCAGGAAATCCTATACCATTTCAGACAAATGGTTGTCCAATCTCTTCTTAAATGTTTCCAATTTTGGTGCACCCACAATTTCTGGAGGCAAGTTGTTCCACTGATTAATTGTTGTAACTGTTAGGAAATTTTTCCTTCGTGCTAAATTGGTTCTCTTCTTGATTAGTTCCCATCCATAGTTTCTTGTCCTGCTTCAAGTGCTTTGGAGAATAAATTTTACCCCTTTTCTTTGTGGCAGCGCTTTAGGTATTGGAACACTGTTATCATACTAACTGCTGTGTTCAAGGACTAGCAGCAGTTCTCCCTCTGGTCCGCCGCCAGCGCGGGAGCGCCGATCGCTCCCATTG
>BHEV01044730.1:0-24713 GCA_004319985.1 Emydocephalus ijimae | reverse complement strand
GAGGTGGGAACGGAGTTTGCGTCCCATCAATAGTTCAGCTGGAGTCTTGTTGGTGACGCTGTGCAGAGTGATGTGTTGGAGAAGGAGTATTCTGTTTATTTTATCTTCAATGTCCCCATAGTCCATTTTGTAGAGGGTTTTTTTAACAAATTGTACCATGCGCTCAGCTCTTCCGTTAGCCACAGGGTGAGCTGGCGAAGTTAGCGCATGGTGAATACCCCGGTCCGCTAAGTATTGTTCAAAGGGTATAGCGGTAAACTGGGGTCCGTTGTCGAAGACCAGAACGTCTGGCAGTCCATGCATTGTGAATAGCCTGTTCAATTTCCGGATGACAGACTTGGTTGTAGTACTCTTCATTTTGTGGATCTCGAGCCAGTTGGAATAGGCATCCACTGTTAGTAGGTACGTATGTCCCTTAGTAGGTCCCGCAAAGTCAATGTGGATGCGGGAGCACGGTCCCCGGGGTGTTTCCCATTCTGTTGGAGTTGCTTTAGGTGGGGCACTGCTAACTTCTTGGCATTTTAAACAGGTCTTTACCCAGGCTTCGATCTGTTTGTCGATGCCCGGCCACCACATGTAGCTTCATGCAAGCGCTTTCATACGCACGATGCCGGGGTGATCCTTATGCAGTGTTTTTAATACTGCTCGTTGTAATCGCTCTGGGATGACGACTCTATCCCCCCATTCTTCTTCTCTCGTGTCGCTACACTTTTCCCAGCCACTGTAGAACACAGGCTCTGGCACAGGCTCAAACCCCATGTTTGGTGACAGGTTGGTGTAGCGTGGTAGAAGGATTCGCAGGTAAACATGTACCTGACAGGGACCGCGACGTGAACGCTCCTTCTATGGCCCCCTATCCTCCCATAGGATGCAGCCTTTTTGTGAAAAAAGTTCTGTTTGCTGGTTCTTGAAGGGGGTGAAGTCGTCAGGGGTTTGTTCTACTGGCCATCCTCGTTCGACCCAGCTAAGAACTCGCGCTAAGACAGGATTGCGTTTTGTTTCGATCGCAATGTCTCTAGCCGTTAGTGGCAGTGAATGTAGCGTTTCAATCTGGAGTGTCGTAAGGGTTGGAGCTGGGTTGTCGACGGTTTCCGGAAGTGGTGCATGGCTCAGTGTGTCAGCGTGGGGAATGGCTTTCCCCGGGCGGTGTTGCAGTCTATAGTTGTACGCAGCCAAAAACTCTGACCAGCGAGTCATTCTAGGTGATAATATATAGGGGGTTGGCTTGTTTCCCGCTATAATCCCCAGCAAAGGTTTGTGGTCGGTAACAATAGTAAAAACTCGTCCATATACATATTCATGAAACCGTTTCACAGCAGATAAAACAGCAAGAGCCTCTTGATCAATTTGACAATCGTTAGGTTCAGCCTTTGATAGGGTCCTTGAAAAATAGGCAATAGGGGCCTCACTACCGTTTGGTAACACATGGCTCAAAATGGCTCCTACTCCAAATGGTGAAGCGTCACATGTAATTGTTAAAGGCAAAGTCTCGTTATACTGCATTAAAACAGCATCTGAGGTTAATAAGTTTTTCACTTGTCGGAACGCGTGCTCCTCTTGGTGCCCCCAGACCCAGGTTGCTTTTTTGTCGAGAAGTCTGTGTAGGGGCTCAGCTATGGTCACTTTGTGGGGCAGGAAGATGTTGTAAAAGTTAATGAGCCCCAGAAAAGCTTGGAGATTAGTCTTATTTCTGGGTCTTGGGCCGTTCTTGATTGCTTTTAGTTTGCTATTGGTGGGGTGAATGCCTTGTTTATCGATTAGGTACCCCAGGAACTCTACTTTATCTGTACACAGTTGACATTTATTTTTTTTAACCTGAAGGCCGGAGTCTTTCAATTTATGGAGAACCAATTTAAGACACTCTTCTAGTATTTCTCTATTCGGGGCAGCAATTAAAACGTCATCAAAGTATGGTANTGTGCCTCTGCTGTTTTTTTATCTACAGGCAGTTGTTGGTACGCCTGTGCTAAATCCAATTTAGTGAAGACTTTTCCGCCCCCCCAGGGAATGGAGAAGGTGTTGTACCACTGGCACCGGGTAAGCGTTCTGTTGAACGGCGTGATCCAGGGTGGCTCGGTAGTCCCCACAAATCCTTAACGATCCATCCGGTTTGATGGGTGTAATGATTGGGGTTTCCCAACGAGCATGGTCTGTTGGTTCTAAAACACCCTGGGCTATTAATTTATCAAGCTGCTCGTCAATCTTTGGTTTAAGGGCAAAAGGTACCCGACGAGGCTTAAGGCGGATGGGGGCTACTTCCGGGTTAAGGTTAAATGATATCGGGGTCCCCTTGTACTCGCCTAGTTTGTCTGCAAAAACGTCCTGGAATTCCTGGATGAGGGCCTCCTCCCAGTCGTCGCTTCTGGTTTGGTGAATGCTGGCTACCTCGATCCCAAGTGGGGCGAACCATTGAAGGCCTAACAAGCTAGGCCAATCATGATTGACGATGGTCAATGGTAAAGATGCAGTACGATTTTTGAATGAGACCTGGACTAGGCTGGATCCAACGACCGGAATTCGGTTCCCTTGATAATCCTTGAGTATGATTCTTTGGGTTCTGAGGTCTTGCTGCCGGATGGCAGGGATTAATTGTTTATGGGTCCTCCAGGAAACCTTCGAGAGGGATGATCCTGAATCGATTTCCACCATGCAGGGCTGGTTTTCGATAGCGACCTTCACTTGGATCTTCTTTGCATCTAGTGATGAGGCGTGACCAATTGTAATGGTTTGGTGTGCCTCTTCTCATTTCGTTGAATTGGCCAGTGGTTTATTTCTGTAGGAGTGCTTGTTCCATTGGTGGTTCAAATGTTCCCGCCTCACAGGACGATTCCCTGTGGTTTGGCGGTAGTTGGTTTCCCTCTGAAGTGGGCTGGATCTTTGCTTGCTTCAACAGACCTTTCCGATGTGGCCTCTTTTCCCACAAAAGTTGCAGAGCGCGTCGAGGAATTTGCAGTCTGATCGCGGGTGGTTTGCCCCACAACCTGCGCATTGGTGCTGTAGTCTTTGATTCTGCTGGTGGCATTGGTCATGTTCAGACCGGAGCTGGTTTACCTCCTCCTCATCACTTTCTGATGATGATTTGAGTTCATCGTGGTGGGTTGCCATTGTGTGTCTCTCTAGGCAAGGTGAGGTTTCACTGGCGAGTTGGCGGAGCGGGGCGTTGGTGCTGCGCATTCGGGCAGCCGACTTCCTGGTTGCTTTTGCTGCAGTAGCGTCAGCGATGGCATCTGCAAGGCTGATGTCGCCTTTTGCCATCAGCTTACTTTGCACATGTGGTGCATCTAATCCCAAAATTATTCGGTCTCTCAGAGCTTCTTCGAGGTCGGCGAACCCACAGAGGCCTCCCAGGTTCCGGAGATCCGCGATGAAATCTGCAACACTCTCTCCTTTCCGCTGGTCTCTCTGATAAAATTCATGTCTTCGGACAAGCATTGGTACGGTAGGTGCATAGTGGGCCCGTAGGAGGGGCTCGAGGATGTCCCAGTCCATGGATTTCACCTCAGCTGGTTTCGCCAGTGCCTTGGCCATCTTAAAAGCGGCAGGTCCACAGTGGGTCAGGAATACCACTCGCTTTTTTCCCGTAGTGGCATCCTTCCAGAAACATCTGGAACCGGTCCATGTACGAGTCCCAGTCTTCTTGTGCCGGGTCAAATGGAGCGGGTGGTATGGCGCCACCGGACATGGTTTCCATTGTCGATGTGCCTTCAGCCACATGCTCTGTTTAGTGCTCTGTAGTGTTCAGTCAGCTCTGACGTCTCCGCATCCCATCCTCATCGCCAGTGTTATGTTCTGCGCATGGGTGCAAGGAACGGAGACGAGGCAGTAAACAGTGAACTTCAACTCTTTATTAAACATTCTGAACAGAGCAAAAACCTACGGCAGCAGCAGCCCTTTTATAGGGCAGGCTGCTGATCTAGTAACCAATGAGAAATGTGGAGTGTTAACCCCTTGAACCAATGAGAGTGGCTCGTTAACAGCCAATCAGATTCTCCTGAACGGACCAATCCGATATCGCTATTATCGGCCAATCAGAAGTGCAGGATTAGAACCCTGCTTTTTCTAAATGTTTGATAAAACTTTATTTAAGCGTTTTATTAGTTCATAACAATTTCCTCACCAATTTCCCCTCTAAAAAGCAACCACAACCATTCCCCAGTTTTTCTGCTGTCAGCTTCTCTGAATTTGGCATATGCTTAGTGTATTTTGCAGTATTTGCTTTCCTATCATAAGCAGTATATTTCTATTATTAGTAATATTATATTAGTATGTTTTACAACAGTAATAAACATTTGTCACTACTTAGTATCTTGTGCAAATTGCTCATGCATAGTTATCATCTCCATAAATTATCTTTGTTCCAACTGAATAGCAGGGGTAGCATTGCACTCTTTTAGTTTCATGGCACTTTCTCCATCTTACCCTTGCCCTCTTTCCAGTTCAGGCAGGGCCAAGAACTCCCCTTTTGCCAAGGGCTTCACAGACCGATGAGAATACATCTCCCTCCCTGTGCTTCATGGATATAAATGTGGTTGATAAACAAATGCAAAAGTAGGCTTAGCGCCCCTGTGCTACATGTGTATGAGCTGCATTTTGTAAGTGAAGTTAAGTGCAAACTGGACCAGTGCTATATCAGAGGTGGTATTCAGCAGGTTCTGACCAGTTCTGGAGAACCGAGAGCAGAAATTTTGAGTAGTTCAAAGAACCAACAAATCCCACCTCTAACTGGCCCCACCCCCATTTTTCTCTGCCTCCCCAGTCCCAGCTGATAAGCTGGGTCTTCTTTGGTTGCCCTGCACAAGAGAACGGAGCTGGAGAGCAGGTTAGTGGGATGGGGAGGGAATGGGGATTTTGTAGTATCCTCCCCCCCCCTCCCCGGAATGGGTAGGGAACTTTTTCTTTTGTGAGCTTCTGTTTTGTCATTTGAAGAAGTTTCCCTGCAAACAACGGAGAGAAACGCTACAGAGAAACGTGGTGGAGCTGAGCTGGGGCAACAGCGTGCCTACCCACAGAGTGGGCTCTACATGCCACCTCTGGCACGCGTGCCATAGGTTCACCACCACTGCTCTAGATGAGCATTGTGTTTTGTACAGAGATAAATGAAATGCTTTGCCAAATGACAAGTGTCCGAATAAATGCTCCAAAATCCCAGGGGTTATTTGTTATATCTCGGTGATGCTCTTTAAAGTTTAATTTCTGCTTCAGGGGAATGACCTTCATACTAAAGGGGAGGAAACGGAGTTTGAAATGGTCCTAAGTCGGGGTGGGGGTGAGGAGGGAGAAGACTTATGATGTGCCTTTTGGAGATCAGTTCTGCCATATGGCAAACACAAATTAAAGTCTTCTGTCATCAGTGGTGGATCAAGTTTTAAGGCTGTCCATAATGGTCATGCTTTTGAAAGGTTGCTGCTAGAGAAGATGAGACTTACAATAGCGGAAGCCACCTTCATTACCGTTTATCTGGACATAGCTGGCAGGATGTAATAAACTGAATGAGACAGAAATAACAAGTCTCTGAGCTAAAGATTTCCAGACAAAAAATGGCAATTCAGACAAAATTGATATACACAAGTCTATTTTCAGCTGGGGGTAGGGAAGCACTGCAGAGTAAGAATCAGGTTGAAGTGGTTGCAATTCATTTCTCGTTTCCAGGGCAGTTTCTCAGTAATGAAAAGTAATGGTTATTTGTAAGCCACCAAGAGAATTAGCAGTGATAAAGATTTAAAATCTATTTATGTGTCTGCTGTGCTTTTGAAATGCTTAAAGAAACGCACCTGTTTCTGCTTCAGAGCTCCATAAATGCCCATTGCTATCTACACGGATGCCTCCTAATTTATTTTAATACATTATGGTGAATCTATTTCTGTATGTCTGTGTTAAAAAAACAACTTCAGAAGTAAATTTGAAGTAAATGAAAAACAAATACTGGACAGTGCATTAAAATTACTTTGGGAATGGGTTGAAGATGTAATATTATAGAAATTTGCTGAAACTAAGCACGTTTCAGTCATGGGATGAGATGATTTCTGAGAATCATAATAAGGCCACTACTTTGAGTCTGATTATGTCAAATAAGCATATTCAATTAGAGGATGACAATATCAAATACTAACATCCAAATTCACCTGTTTCTGCTGTCTATGATTCATTAAAGCAGCCATGTCTATTTCCAAAATTATATGGCTGTAGCACAAAGTGGGAAAGACACAAATGCTTTAATGAGTCACAGATAGGGTTTGCATTCATAAGCATTCTGAAGTTAAGGGAATGGATTTCCTATTTTTACTTTTCTTTGTATTTTATACATTGATAAAACAATAAAAGATTATATATATTTATCATTCGAAGTACCTCTTCTAAATCACATCTTAAATATTGCACAGCCCTTTTATATTCTTATAAAACATTCAACAATGTGTTAGATGTGCTGAATATAATTGAGGAATCAAATGAAAAAAAGGGTTACGCTTTGTAAATAACTATGTTACAGTATTAATAAATTTATCAGGAGAAATTAGAATGACTAATCTGTTGGAGCAGAAAGTCGTTTTTAATCACTTAATCGTTGTATAAAACCACATGCAGATTCAATTTTATTCATACAAGTTTCCAACCAGTGAACAATCTTTGGGATAAATCATGGCACCTCAAAAGTGTTTCTTAGTAATTTAAATAGTAAGGAATATATCAATGAGATATTTTTAAAGAGTTCTCTCTGTCACTATACATCAGTTGTTCTCGGCCTTTAGTATTACATCTTTTAATTGCTGCTGCCTCACATCTATAAAAGGCTTGAGTGGGCAACATTGATCTCTATACATTCTGGAAGGCATGCTTTAAATGTGCATTCTTGTAGTTTGGAAGACTATTTCCAAATCCATAGATGGAAGCTAAACAGAGCAGGAGCCAAACTAGGTCCAATTATTAAATAGCAATAGCACTTAGACTTACATACCACTTTATAGTGCTTTACAGCCCTCTCTAAGTGGTATATTGCCCCCAACAATCTGGGTCCTCATTTTAACCACCTCGCAAGGATGGGAGGCTGAGTCAACCTTGAGCCTGGTGAGATTTGATCTGCCAAATTGCAGACAGCTGACAGTTAGCAGATGCAGCCTGCAATACCACATTCTGCGTGTAACTCACATCTATTTAGTTTTCATCTGTGGATTTTAGAAATCTCTGCAAAGACGATAATTTAGTCTCATCATTATAGACCTCTAAAGCTTCCTTTGAACAATAAAGGTAGTCCTCAATTTATGATCACAATTGAGCCCAAAATTTCTGTTGTTAAGTGAAACATTTGTTAAGTGAATTTTGCCCCATTTTATGACCTTTCTTGCCACAGTTGTTAAGTGAATCCCTGCAGTTGATAAGATAGTAACCTGATTGTTAAATGAACCTAGCTCCTCCCATTTACTTGTGAGAAGGTTGCAAAAGATGATCCCATGACCCTGGGACACAGCAATGGTCATAAATATGAACTAGTTGCCAAGCATCTGAATTTTGATCACATGATCATGGGATGCTGCAAAGGTCATAACTATGAAAAATGGTCATAAGTCACTTTTTTTCAGTGCCATTGTAACTTTGAGCAGTCACCAAAACAACTGTTGTAAGTCAAGGACTACCTGCATTCTACAAAAAACAGTAAGTCTCATCTTAGGTCAACATGGGTCATTGCCAATAGGATTACATCATCTGCAAAAAAATAGGGTTGAAACATGTTTGTGCGCCAGTGTTGAGGAGATGATGTGGCAAATTAAATAAAGACAAAACCTGGAGATTAATATTTATAGAATAAAGGAGCCAGAAGATTACAGCCCGACCTAACTCTTTACCCATAAAAAATTCTCTACTATAATGATCCTGCAAACAACACAAAACTTCTATTACTAAGTTTTCATTGCATGTTTGCAATAAAAAGAATGTACATCTATTGATGGAGAATTCCTTTATTCTTTGCCATACCCTATTCCTGTAAATTGAGTTAAAAGAACTTAAAATTTATACATGGAAGCATATCATTCTGAATCGGGATTAGTTGTTTTTTTTTTTTAGTAATTTTATTACATTTTATAAAGCACACACATAAAAAAACCATAGAAATGAACAGTTGAGAAACTAGATAGAGTAAAAAGAGAGTAATGATAGAAGTGCACAAAGGTATAACGAAAAAGAATATTTTGGATTCAAAATTGTAATATCAGGGCATGGTCTATTCATGAGAATCTGACAATATGAGTTCTGCCTTGACCCAATCCATATTGTCTTCTGTCTAAAATAGCATACATTTTATTAGTGGCATGGATAGGTTGTTTATTAGAAGAAACATTCATTTTACTTTTAAAAAAATAGGGAGTATTATTTACCAAACTATATTCCCATAGAAATCTTGCAGAACTATTTCTGCATGTAAAAAGAGAAACTAATATTGGGATTCACCAGCCTAAATGTCATGTATAATTGCTATATAATACAACATTGTTTGGTGTTTTTTGTTTTTGTTTTTCATTTAATCTGGTTAGCCAATTTCTGCAAAGGTTACTTTACTTGGGAACAGTACTTACATCAGTCCCTCACTATTCAGTTAAGATGAATCCCGTATTTTTAAAGACAACTTGGAATGTCCAACGAGCTCATATTTCTGCATTTCTCCAATCACCCCCTCTCAGAGAAACAATCACATAATGCCTTTTATGATTTATAACCAGTGGTGGGATTCAAATTTTTTTACTACTGGTTCTGTGGGTGTGGCTTGGTGGGCGTGGCAGGGCAAGGATACTGTAAAATCTCCAGTCAGAGGTGGGATTTGCCGGTTCTCTGAACTACTCAAAATTTCCGCTACTTTTTCTCCAGAACTGGTCAGAACTGCTGAATACCCCCTCTGTTTATAACCATTAACAGTATTTAATACACAAAGTGAAAATCATGATAAGTGAAACCAGGTCACAGATTGTAGTCACATATGTTGTGGACTTTCAAGGAAAAGTATATCTAGTTAAACTCAAAGACATGCATGGTATGTATATAGCATGGGCTGAGAACCTGTCACCCTATCTTTAAATTGGTGTTTCTCAACTTTAAGATGTGCAGATGCCAACTCCCAGAATTTCCCAGGCAGCATGACGTAGCAGGTGAAATGCACACAATATTTGTAATGTTAAGAAAAACTGCCTTAAATTAATGCGGCCTGCATGAGTTGTGCTCCAGAGGTGGTATTCAGCAGGTTCTGACCAGTTCTGGAGAACCAGTAGCAGAAATTTTGGATAGTTCAGAGAACCGGCAAATACCACCTCTGACTGGCCCCGCCCCCATCTATTCTCTGCCTCCCAGTCCCACCTGATCAGCTGGCTCTTCTTTCGTTGCCCTGCACAGGAGAACAGAGCTGGAAAGCAGGTTAGTGGAGTGAAGATCCTTCCCTTTCCATGCCCACCAAGCCACGCCACACCCACCAAGCCACCCCATGCCCACCAAGCCGTGCCCACAGAACCGGTAGTAAAAAAAACTTTGAATACCATCACTGATGTGCTCTCCCATACATGTGTGGATGAGCACCCAGACAGAGTTATGTCATCCTCAGCCTTTCAGATTCTCACAGAAAAAAATTCTACATGAATTGATTATGGCTGCCTACATGAATTGATTATGGCTGCCTACATGAATTGATTATGGCCCTTTGTGAGGCATTAAAGACCTGGATGTTCTCCCAGGCAAGGCACCAGGAAATTACAATACATCAGCCCTATTAGTGAGTTTATTGGTTGGTCCCTATGGATTAAGATTTTTAAATTGAGGTTCTGTTATGGATGATAATTATCATCTTTAATTTAGGTTTTTCTTTCTTATTTTATGTTTTGTGGATTTTAATCCTTTGTGTACTGCCCAGAATCAATACCATGAGGAGGATGGCTATATAAATTGCTTACAAAAATAAAAATAAATCTTTGTTGCCTGCCTTGGAAAAATTATGACTTTGTTCTATAAGTGTCCTGAAACCATCTTGCAGGACCAATTTGCTTGCACAAAATCTTGTAGTTTATACGACATAACTGCAATGATTGTTGTCTTTTGGTCTCCTTTATTATTTTACCCAGTGAATTGTTCTGCTACCACAGATTTAAGTCAAGCCTGTTAGAGAATCATCAAACCTAAAATTGCTGTGGTTTTTTCCTTACCATTTTGTAACAACTGGATTAAGCAACAGTGCCTTAAGAGATCATCAAAGAGGAACATTTTACAAGAATCTTATCTTGGGGTTATATTCTTTTGTTAGGAGGGCACTTAGGAAAAGAAAAGTTAAAAATTATGAACTTAATTTAAATTGCATCTCTGTCACTAATCAGAGATTGGTTTCCTCTGAGAATTTACATAATCCCAAAGAAAGGCACATACCTTAGCATACATGTTATTTGAGAGAGAGCTATATTTAATCATGTAAAATTAATGTAATTTAACTAAGAACATGTAGAAATGTATAAAGAAGCAACCACGTAGCTAGCAAGTAGATCAAGAAATGGGGGCTTTGATTTCCAAAGACCAATTGTCAAATGAATTAATCTTTTAAAAAAATTCACTGCTGGTAATTTAAATGATATTTACAATCATTCAAAAAGCAATACAAACGATCTTACAATCAGAAAATGGGGAGTTTAGCTGATGGCCCTCCTGTGCACAGGCTTCTCAACATAAACTTGAGATTATGTCTGCTAAGACTTTATTTTTGGTTGTAATTATTGCTTCATTATTTCTCATTTATGGTTTTGAAACAAGCCTTGTCACTGTTATTAGTTCTAAAATAAAATAAAAAAGAATGTAGTTGAATTTCATTCAATTCCAAGAAAATCACATTTATTTTGTAACATTATGGAGTAGGAGAATGTGTGTGCATATATGTTTATGTATACATGTGTGTATACTTATGCACGTACATGCAATACATATATGCACACAAACACGCAAGTTAAGACATTGAGACTCTGGAAAGAGTGCAGAGAAGAGCAACAAACATGATTAGGGAACTGGAGGCTAAAACATATGATGAACAGTTGCAGGAACTGGGTATGTCCAGCCTAACAAAGAGAAGGACTAGGGGTGACATGACACCAATCTTCCAATATTTGAGAGGATGTCAGAGGGAAGAGGAGTCAACCAATTCTCCAGAGCATATCAGGGCAGGGCAGGAAGTAACAGAAACTTATCAAGAAGAAATCCAACCTAAAATTACCTGATAGTGAGAACAATTAATCTGTGGAATGGCTTGCCTGTGGAAGTTATGGGTGCTCATCACTGGGCATTTTAGAGGAGAGATTGGACAGCCATTTGTCTGTAATAATTTAGGATCTCCTGCTTCAACAAGACTTCAAAAGGCCCTTCCAACTCTGTTATTTTGTATTCTAAGTAGGTTCACACATTGTATAAATCAAGGGTCTTCAAACTTGGCAAGTTTAAGACTTGTGGACTCCCAGAATTCCTGAGCTAACATGACTGGAGAGGAATTCTGGGAGTTGAAGTCCACAAGTCTTAAAGCTGTCAAGTTTGAAGGCCCCTGGTATAAAGTCATAACAGCTGGATTTTATAGAGTGCACTGGACCATGATCTTAAGCATAGTTTATTTTATAAGCCAACATTACTTGTAAGCCATATAAAGCCATATATTGTTTTACGCGACAGTTCAAACAAATGTGCCAAACAAAATCATACAAAACATTGCAGATTAGCTGGGATCCCTGAATTCACCATTAAAAATTGTAAAGCATGATTTATGGCTTAACATGACAGGTAAATGTAATGTACACCACGGTTTAGTGTGTTACATGAATACAGCTAAATACATTATGATTGGTGAAAAAGAACTGGATGAAAGATTGACTAGGTGGAAAGGAGGACGTAACACCCAGCTGCATTTAATGGCTGAACAGGTGAATTTTGACTTCGTAGCACTCAAAATTGGAGAAAAGGGGGAAAAGAGGTCTTAGTTCCTGGTCAGGCAACATCTGCCAAACATCCTGATCCCCTTAATCAATTATGGCCCGAAGCATAATCAACTACTTCACTAAATGAGGGAAAATAAGATCCAATTGACACATGTCAATGTTGCAAAGGAATTGAATGGTGCTGGGAAGATTAGTTACGGCTATTGCATCTGGGTTACTAAAATCCATACTGCAAAAATCCAGATCGCTACATGTCAGAATAGCTGCTACCTAGGAGTCAACTCAATGTTTGCAGCTCAAATATAGTAGCCCAATTAAACGACAAAACCAGAAGATTCTTCATTTCTATTAGGGTAGAGGAACTTCCAGTTGTCAAGAAATGAAACCATGCAATCATTCTAAGGCTTTTCAACTCTCCTTCAGGAGTCAAGAAAAAAAAACAATGGATGATTCTCCCTCCCCTACCTGGTGCCCAGTGAAGATCCATTCTTGAGGATGACAAATGCTGGAGATAAGAGTTGGGGGATCCAGTAATAAGTCAGATTTTGGGGGGCAAGTGCTGGAATTTAGCAGCTTTCACTGAATATGTGTGTAAAATAATGTGTATATGGGGGAAACCATATGTCCTTCCTCTGTATGAGAACTAGCTAAATGTGCTTAAAAGTCTTCTCTATATTGGACCTCCCGCATAAGCCAATTTCTTTGGAAAAAGATTTGGGAATCGCTGGAGTTACCTGCACGTTGCCCTTCTGGTCATCAGTTTTGGCAGTATGAATTCCAAAGATCTGTTGCATTTTGAGTTCATGTCCTCTAGAACAGAGGTCTCCAACCTCCAATTTGTGGACTGGCACCTGCCCGTGGCATGCAGGAACTGGGATGTGCAAATAAGCACGGGGATGCAGGTGTCAGCCCCGGATCCATCTTGATTCAGATGTAGGGCTGCCACAGCAGGGGATGGGCAAGCTGTGGGAACAGGAGAGTAGAGAAAAGGAGGATAGTCACAACAACATTCTTTCGCTAGAGATCAAGGACGAGTTGCTGCAGTTTGGTGGGGAGTGACTGGACTTGGCGGGAGATCAGAACTGAGGTGGATTGGAGAGTGTGACTTGAGAGTCATAAAATTGCAGGGAGGGTTGGCAGGGTGTGAGTTTTAGTGTGGAAGAGGGAAAACACAGGAATTCAGATTCAGGTTTTCCCCCAGATATGCCAACATGACTTCTCTTATAAATTCTTACTTGGATGGACTTTGTCTCTGAGTTTTAAATCGGGATGGAGACTTTACTTGGAACGCTAACAGCAGGCAGCACACAAAACCACGCTCCCTCAGGTCTGTGGAAAAACCTCTCTCCATGGAACCGGTCCCTGGTACCCAAAAGGTTGGGGGCCAGTGCTCTAGAATCTATTACACTAATAGTGTAGAGACTACATCCCCCCACCCCCCACACCAGAAATCTCTTAGAATTTCTATAACCGTTCTATGATATTTCATTTGTGAATAAGATGCCCTGGTTGAAATACTTCAGTCTTGTTTTATACCATTTGTTCTACCCTGTTTCTCCAACAATACGGCTTCCCCCAATAGGAAGTCGCAGCATGTTTTATAGGCACGAAATGAAATTAAGCCCCTCCCCCCAAATTAAGGCCTATATTAAAACATGCAAAATGGGGGGGGAATGGTGGGGGGGGCTTGCCATTAGGAAGTACTTTTGTTGCACACCCGGATATGGTGCTGCCTGCGTTGACCCCAATATGAAGTGCCCTATCAATGCCGAGGTCAACATCCAAGCCATCGCTGCCCACCCGCCCGAAGATGCAAGTGGGGGATTAAGTCACCCCCGAAAAGACAGACTAGCCATTTTTTCGGGGCTCAAAAAAAAATAAGACCCGGTCTTATTATATGACAAATACAGTACACAAAATTACTTTTCACCATTCATTCTTATTGAGCCACCTATAGTTTGGCCCTGCAAAAATGAAGCAAGTGACAGCAACAGTGTAGTGATAACATACCATATTGTCTCAAGGTTGCTGTTTTACAGCATCCATCATTCTCTCCACAACTAGTAAAAGAAAGGACTGGGAGTTGCATATTTGCAAAGAATACCAGTTCCTATTTCAGTATCTCCATATATTTTTAATGTTATGACAAAGAAACAAGACAGAAAGACAGAACCTTACAATGCATTGGCTTGAAGTATCTTGTTCCATAATCTGGGGAAAAAATCACAATAGCAGCAGCAGCAGCAACAACAAAAACCCTATTATGTCCAGCTATCTGAAAATGGCTCGATATAAATCTATTCTTTCTTTAAAAGATTTGGCAAGCAGGCTTCTTTCAATGGTCCAATGGAGAGCCAATTCAGCATTAGGAATCTTAGAACTGCATCGGAAATGTTGCTGTGTAGCCTTAATGTGAATTCTGAGGCTGAGCAAACTGTCTTAATGTGATGAATGCAGAAGTTGTGCTTTCTAACCATAAAGAAGCAATTCGATCTCTGTAATCGGACTTCTTGGCTGATAATCAGTTTTCAACATTACTTCTATCATAAAAAAAACAACAACCTGCTAGTAGTTCAATAGTAGCTCCTGGAACTCAAGGTTTTAATATTCTGGCAAATAGTTTTGGTTTCCTCTCTGAAAAGAACTCTGTAAATCACTTCCCAAGAAGTCTTGGTGCGGAGGATATTGCTGAGCAAGATGGGTGAGCAGCAGTCAAGGGAAATTTTACATTTCCACCTTCACCTTCTTGGGGAAATTGCAAGTAATATGCACAAAATGGAAAGTGGGCTTTTCTTTGGAAAGAGAAACCAAATTGCATTCTGGAAGTTTCATGCAACTGTGTGAGATCTTTTACAGTGCAGCAGAATCAAAACTCGATACAATCAGAATGTTTCATATTTGGGCAGAAACCAAATCCCACCTGGTTTTAGGTGCTTGGCCTAGGGAAATCTCTTGCATTGCAAAAATCTGAGTACTACTATGTAGCAACAAAGAGGTCCTGAAGAAGATGAGGACTGCTCCCAGGTGGTGGTGTGCTGGATTTTTGCAACCCAAATCAGATCATCTTAGTCTTCAACTTTCTTTAGAGCCATCATTTATCCTGGAGGGACTAAGGATGTTAATTGATGAAATGAAAATATAAATGAAAGTAGAGTTTTTCATCTCTCACATAAGACATAAGGTTCTCAGCTTTCCATCCTTCAGAGATAAGTAAAATAAGGACCCAGATCATTGGGGGCAATATGCTGATTCTGTAAGCTGCTTAGAGAGGACTGTAAAGCACTGTGAGGCAGTATATATGTCTAAGTGCTATTGCTATACTGCAACCATTTATCATAGCCTGGCATCCTTATACAAAATTTCCTTGCTTGGCTACCAGCATTTATTTAGTAAATATAATTTTGAATTTGTGGTGCAGTGACTTATGTGTTCGGATGCTGGTTGATGATCGGCTGGCTTGTGTTTGAGATCTGGTTGCTGCCACGTTGCAGAAGGAGCTCCTGTCACTCATTCCAGCTCTGCCAATCCAGCAGTTTGAAAGCAGGTGACTGTGAGTAAATAGATGGGTACCATTTTGGTAGGCAACTTAATAGAGATACAAAGGGAACCCCTAACCAGGCGTCCCCTGGGAAACAATGATGTTATTATGGATCCTTTCACCACAGAAGGGCTTTAGTGCTTCTAACACAGATGCACTAGTATTTGGAACTGGAAATCAAATTGCACCCTGGAAGGATACCCATCTGAGGCTGAGCTGGATGCTGCTTTCCAGTTATTCACTCAAGGAGCATATGAAGTGTGTGTTACCATGAAAGGTGACTTTCTGGAAGACAAATCTCAGCTATGTCTTCATAGAGTGGATAATAGACCCAGCAAGCAAAAGGCCGCTTGTCAAGTGCCATTTGTTGGCATCAGTTGCTTACAAACAATTATGTGAGATGATTCTGGCTGGAGAAGGCCAGTATCAGGAACATTCAAGTTGGCATCAAGGTTGCCATCTCTCATCATACTGACAAATGCTCACTAGTTATTTCCACCAAAGATTCTAGAGGAGGAAGAACATGACCAACCCCAAGCTCCAACTTTTCCAACCATCTTCATCCCATTCACTAGCATTTCCTCTGTCTGTTTTTAAGAAACTGATTGAATGATAGAGGTCACACTGAACAATTAGAATAGAATAGAATAGAATAGAATAGAATAGAATAGAATAGAATAGAATAGAATAGAATAGAATAGAATAGAATAGAATAGAATAGAATAGAATAGAATAGAATAGAATACTTTATTGGCCAAGTGTGATTGGACACACAAGGAATTTGTCTTGGTGTAAATACTCTCAGTATACATAAAAGAAAAGATATATTTGTTAAGAAGCAAGAATCATAACGTACAACACTTAATGACAGTCATAGCGTACAATCAGTGAACATGCAAGACATTTAACTGCATCATCAATCCCCTGGACTAGATACCTATGACTGAACCCATTTCTTTCCTCCTCCTCCTCCTTGTTCTCCTCCTCCAAAGGAAGTTTGCCTTTGATTCTTAGAAAAGTCCATGGGTGACCTTCAAGAGAAGCTTGGCTGTGAGGAGTTCAGCAGACCAAATGGCATTGTATAGCAGTTGAAGGCCTTATGTTCCAAACAAGATTATTGTTGGCAGCCTATATGAGTTAATGGTGAGAGGGAAATTGTCTGTATGATGATGGACACACTGAGAGAATTCCGATTTGTGAGAGTAAGAGGGGATGAAACTTGGAGGAAGAGTTTGAATGCAACTGCATGAAATTATAGGAAGGTTATTCCCTCAAATTGCTGATTTTGTTCTATTATTTCACAGGGCTTTTATAACACTAAATAAGGTTAATCAAGGAACGAGGAAAAATTTACAATTTTAAATTCCTTTGGTCCTGAAAAATTCAGAGAGAATACATTTAAACTTTTCTTCAGATATGAATGCAGTTTGAAACATTCATACAGTATAGTGATGTTCAATTTATTTCCTTACCTTGATTATTAAATTCATTTCTCAATTGAAGAACATAGGAATCAGAGGTGGTATTCAGCAGGTTCTGATCAGTTCTGGAGAGCTGATAGCAGAAATTTTGGGTAGTTCGGAAAACCGGCAAATACCACCTCTGACTGGCCCCACCCCCATTTATTCTCTGCCTCCTAAGTCCCAGCTAATCAGCTGGTTCTTCTTTTGTTGCCCTGCTCAGGAGAATGGAGCTGAAAAGCAGGTTAGTGAGGTGGGGAGGGAATGGGATTTTGCAGTAACCTTCTCCCTGGAATGGGGTGGGAATGGAGATTTTACAGTATCCTTCCCTGTCACGCACACCAAGCCACACCAACAGAACCAGTAGTAAAAAAAATGGAATCCCACCACTGATAGGAATCCTTGTTATATACATTTACTTTTGGTCTCTTGTGTCTGATTCTACATCCTTGGTTTACAGACTATTGTCAGAAGAGCGGTTGTGAACCAAACAACAGAGGCAACAATGGCAACCACTATGTATTCTTCCCCATCAGGCACTGTCAGCAGGAATGAATGCTTGTAGAGATTCCTTGAAGACCAGTGAGAATCCATAAGAAGAGAAATATAGTTCATATTTTGTTCATGAAAAAAACCATATCTACTTTTAGGTGGTAAATATTTTTACTTCATAGACTTGTCTTTCTTTTCTTTTAAGTGGACCTTGCCATGATGCTGGAATAACATTTGAAAGAAGAAGACTGTAATATTTTAGATTTATACTTACGTAGGTAATTAACACACCATTATGGTAGCACGTGTTACATTTTTATTGCAGAGACCCCTTGTTATGCCAGTTTATTTTATCTCATCCATTTGATTTCGCTTTTATGCTGTACATTTTCAAATCTTGCTGGTCTTTGACCAAATAAAAGCATTTCATTTCATTTAAAAAAAAAAAGCAGGGGAAATTTTCTCATTGTGTTCAACTTTGTAGACATTTTATTGGGGTAAGGCAGTTGGGATCAAGAGATGAAAAGAGATACAGGATACAATTATAATAAACACATGAATAAATAATAAGAGAAAGATGTATAACTCCTATTTGCATTTTGGATCAAAGAGAGCAGTGTGAAAATCCTGCCTTGCTGAAGCAGATGGAGAATAGCTGCCAAATCTGCATTTCCCCCCCACTATTGAAGACTTTTAATTGATTATGAAAATTGCTCAAGTATGAACTCGTTCACTCGGCCGTTGTAGACCAGTAGGAGTAAAATTGATGTGCCATATCCAATCTACAAAATGGTCAAATGTGCATCGATGAAATATGCACTCATTTGAAAATTTACTCTGAACTGAAATCAGAACATCAAGCAACTCTAAGAAATTCTTTAATTCCAGTCTTGTATCTGATTAAGCAGAAATCCTTTGGTATGAGACACATTGGTGCAACTTAATCTGTGAGGTTATATTTAATTTAATAGAACATAGAATAATAAAACTGGAAGGGACCTTGGACTTCTTCTAATCCAACTCTCTACTCAAGCAAGAGACCTTATACCATTTCAGAGAAATGGTTGTCCAGTCCCTCTTTGAAAGCCTCCAGTCATGGTACACCCAAATGTCTCAAGGCAAGTTGTTCCACTGGTTGATTGCTCTCAAATCACCCATTTGGTGAGATGGGGTGCTTCATTTTGAAACAGGGCCCAAAAGTTGGTTATGGATGCTTGTGTAATGGCATTCTCAAAGATCTATCTCATCCTGGGAACCCTTTTTTTTGAACTATTACCATCTGGCAGACGGTACAGAATAATAAAAACAAGGACAAATAGGCTGAAAAACAACTTCTATCCCAGGGCAGTGGCTCCTTTGAATTCTGCTGTATAGTGCAGTGTTGATGTGGTGTTGGGGGTTTCTGGTTCAATGTGTGGAGGGTGAGGGATGTGTGTTTGTGTCTATTTTCATGGTCATGGTCATGATGTGCACTGAAGATGGTGTTTGATTTCGTTGTGCAAGGTGCAATGACAATAAAGTAAACTAAGCTAAACTAAATTTGGAATTATTGACTTAAATCTAAATGCAGTCCATCATGCTTCTGCATAGCTTATTTTTCTGAAAACAATCAAGGCCATAAGCCTGTCATCCTCAAGTTAGAAAGGAATTTTATTTAACAGCCAATTATGTCCTAACACTAAAAAAAAACTTCATTTCTCTTTTCATTTTGCCTGTTCTTTTTTCTTATTTTCCAGACTAGCATCCTATTGATTAATTTCTGTATCTTACTATAAAATTGGGCCTCTATTCAAATATTTTACTGGTGTGACAGGCCAATACATTTTGTTTGATTTCTGCAGGCTTTCCAGCACCACCACCCCATTACCATAGCAACAGTGTCTCAATGTGTAATTCATCTTCAACAAATACCCCAATGAAGAAGAAATACGCTTTGGTTTTAATTATCTCCTTTTGAAATACAAAGAGAAACTTAAAAAGTGCCTATCTCTAGGTCATAAGAAAAGATAAGAATGAATGAACGCTGATGACCCATAGTTAGCCAGAGAAGTTAACATAAAACAACATTTTTTAAAAAAAAAACATTTAAAAAGATAGGAAGGCATTTAATGTCACTGACCCATAAATGGCAATGAAATTTACCCTAATATCACCCACTATTCATCATATGCTCTGTTGTCGGGGCTACAGTCAAGCTTTGTCTTGCCTTACAATCATTCATTTAACGTTTGTTTAAAGTATAAATAGTACTAAAAAAGGGGACTTGCGACCACTTCCCAAACTTACAACCTTTGTAGCTTCCCCCTGATCACTTGATCCAAATTCAGGGACTTGGCAACCAGCCTGTATTTATGACAGTTGCTGTATCCTGGGGCCACGTAATTGCCATCTGTGACTTTCCCAGCCAACTTATAACAAGTAAGATCAATCAGGGGAAGCCAGATTCACTGAACAATCTCATCATTCACTTAACAACTGCCGTGATTTGCTTAACAGCCAAAGCAAAAAAAAAAAAAGTTCATAAAATTGAGTGCAACTCACTTAACAATCATGTTGCTTAGCAATGGAAATTCTCGCCCCAACTGTGGTCATAAGTCAAGAATCTCCTGTATTCATTACTGCTTTGTTTGATAACATAGCGGAGATAAATCTTGTTAGGAATGTTTCTTACAATGTTCCCTTCTGGCTAGCCCTTTCTTAGAGAAAAAGAATTGGCAAGAGTCTTGTGGTTCTTTATCCGGATCTTACGGAGGTTGAACCAAGAGCCAATGATCTCAGTGATCTCACTGAGATACACAAGGGCTGTTAAATGCCCATTAAAGACTAGTTCTGGGGACTTTAAAGACTTGGTTCTTCTCCCAACATTTGGTCTAGGGTGCTCTTATTGGGTGTAGGGCATGTTTGCTGTTGCTGTTGTCCAAATTTGTCATCCTTTTACTGTTATATGTTCTATTTTTCTATTTTTCTATTTTTCTATTTTTCTATCTATCTATCTATCTATCTATCTATCTATCTATCTATCTCTATCCATCCATCCATCTATCTCTATCTCTATCTATCTCTATCTCTCTATCTCTCTCTGTCTATCTATCATCTATCTATCTATCTATCTATCTATCTATCTATCTATCTATCTATCTATCTCTATCCATCCATCCATCCATCTCTATCTCTATCTCTATCTCTATCTCTATCTATCTCTATCTCTCTATGTCTCTCTGTCTATCTATCTATCTATCTATCTATCTATCNTATCTATCTATCTATCTATCTATCTATCTATCTATCTATCTATCTCTATCCATCCATCCATCTATCTCTATCTCTATCTATCTCTATCTCTCTCTGTCTATCTATCTATCTATCTATCTATCTATCTATCTATCTATCTATCTATCTCTATCCATCCATCCATCCATCCATCTCTATCTCTATCTATCTCTATCTCTCTATGTCTCTCTGTCTATCTATCATCTATCTCTATCTATCTATCTGTCTGTCTGTCTGTCTGTCTGTCTGTCTGTCTATCTATCTATCTATCTATCTATCTATTGCCATCTCTGTCTCTATATCTCTATCTCTCTGTGTCTGTTTGTCTATCTATCTATCTATCTATCTATCTATCTATCTATCTATCTATCCATCCATCCATCCATCCATCCATCCATCCATCTATCTACACACCATTAGAAGGTGGGATCTAAGGTGAATAAAATAAATAAAAATATATTTTAGAGTTAAAATGTTATTGGTGAGTACAAAAGATATTGTTCACAAGAGCAGCCACTTACTGTAGCAAAAACACACAACACTTTCAAGAAGTGACTTTTCCATTCATTACACATTCTGATACATTTAATGTGGCACAACCTTCTATAGAGAAGAATGGATTTTCTACAGATAGTAGAGCGTATGTCCTACTGAATCAGAATGCAATGTGCCTATCCTCATTGTATCAGTACAATTATAGTTGGACTACCTCAGAAGAGGGATTCCCAAAAAATTTGCCATCACTCCTCCTGTTTACACCTCCCCTGAAAATCAAAACACCAAAATAAAACACCAAAATAAACACAAATAAAAACTAAAACTTTATTTTTACAAAGACACTAAAATACAAAAGCAAACATTCTTCACACTTCCTTTGGATTCTGCCTACTCTCTGTAAGGGACATCTATCTCAATTTGGGATACTGTTCTAGAAGATACCATGAGCAGAGGAGTCTGTGGGTGGGGAGTAGGGTTGCATATATATATATATTTCAAGGTTGCCTTGAAATAAACAGTCACCAAAACAGCCAAGATTCTGAGTTTTGAACCTGGATCACACAAAGCAACTGTCTAAGGGTAAAACCTTTTGAATTTGATTTTTCCCAAAATCATTTCATATAGCACTCATGACTAGTAATCTTAATCTTATTTTCAATTAATCTATCAAATAAATCTTTAAATTATTTTCACTCACTACAGAAGATTCCTACTCCCAGACTACTCATCTTCTTGGGTTTTTTAAAGCTTTTTTCTATTTAGAATAGAATAATATTTTAAATAATATTTAATTTCCCTAATTTTAATTGACTTGTAGGACTTTTTTTCAACTTTTTATTCTATTGTCAGCTGCCCTGAGTCTATGTATCAGTGAGATGGTCGGCATAAAAGTTTAATAAATAAAGAAATAAAATTTTGTGGCAATAAGTTCTGAGAAAAATTGCTTACTTTAGTTTATTCTGCATTTCCTGATAAACCATCTTATTGGACCATCCTCTCTACAGTATCGTGTATAATTCAGGAGAAGGAAGAAAACCTAATCTCTCTTTCTTACTGTCACACAATAATTCTCAGAAATGACTGGGAGATCATTTGTTATGGAGTACTTCCTATATAAAACTGAAATACAATTGCCATCTTTAAAAGTGAACCAGAATGAGAAGTGTGTACAAATAGACTCTTAGCATGGATGAGGGAATAATGTAGATGCATTCTCTTTTTTCCCTTTTCAGGTCTTTCTTTGAGCAAAGCTTTCTAGTTAAGTAATTTGGCAAACGAGTGACCTTTTTACTTGCAATTATGAAGTGGCTGCAAGGTATTCTTGTCAGCAGGAATGCCAGCCAGAAGTCTTGTGGCTATAAAAATGCACAAACAGCAAACTTTCTTTTAAGAAACGTCATTTTTACCAAGCTCGTAGACTTTAACATTTTTATTTATTGGAGTGAAGAGTAATAGAAAACATCAGACCTACTGAAGTTCTTAAGCTTTTAGCACATTCTGTTCTCATACTTGATTTCAAAGGCAGGAAACAGGTCAACTGTACGCGATCAGGAATCCCTAGAGATTGGCAAACACTTACTTGGTCCTTCCGAAAGAACTCTTTTTGTTGTGAATTAATAAAAGTGCTTGAATAAAGATTGTTGAAACCTTAAAGTAAAGTGCAGGGTTGTGGCCCTGCACTTCTGATTGACCGATAATAGCGATATCGGATTGGTCCGTTCAGAAGAATCTGATTGGCTATTAACGAGCTTTTCTCATTGGTTAAAAGAGCTAACATTCCTGTGTTTTCATTGGCTAAATACCCAAGAGCTTGCCTATATAAAGGGGGCCGTTGTGGCCGTATTTTGAGCTGTTACACCATGTTAAATAAAGAGTTGAAGTTCACTGTTCATCGACTCGTCTCCACTTCTTGCGCCCATGCGCAGAACACATCACTGGCGACGAGGGCGGGATGTGGAGACGTCAGAGCTGACTGAACACTACAGAGCGATAACTGAGCACGTGGCTGAAATGCACCAACGGCGGAACCATGTCCGCCGGCGTCATACCACCCGCTCCATTCGACCCAGCACAAGAAGACTGGGACTCATATATGGATCGCTTCCAGATGTTCCTGGAGACCAACAACTTGAAGGATGCCACTACCGGAAAGAAACGGGCGGCATTCCTAACTCTTTGCGGACCGACCGTGTTTAAGATGGCCAAGGCACTAGCAAAACTGGCAGAAGTGAAGTCCATGGACTGGGACATCCTTGAACCCCTGCTTAGGGCCCACTATGCACCAACCGTACCAACGCTCGTGAGTAGGCATGAATTTTACCAGAGAGATCAGCGGAAGGGTGAAAGTGTTGCAGATTTCATAGCTGATCTCCGGAATCTGGGAGGCCTATGCGGGTTTGCCGACCTCAAAGAAGCCCTGAGAGACCGAATAATTCTGGGATTAGATGCGTCGCACGTGCAAAGCAAGCTGATGGCAAAAGGCAACATCAGCCTTGCAGATGCCATCGCTGACGCTACTGCAGCAGAAGCAACCAGGAAGTCAGTTGCCCGAATGCGCCGCGCCCACTCCCCGCTTCGTCAACTCGCCAGCGAAGTTTCACCTCACCTAGAAGGACAAGCAATGACAGCCCACCACGAGGACCTCGAATCGTCATCAGAAAGTGATGAAGAAGAGGTCAACTGGCTCCGGTCTGAACGAGACCAATGCCATCAACATAACCAGAGATTGCAGTACCAATGCGCTGGTTGTGGGGCAAACCACCCCCGATCAGACTGCAAATTCCTCAACGCACTCTGCCATGTGTGCAGAAAAAGAGGCCACATCGGAAGGGTCTGTAGAAGCAAACAAGGACCCAGCCAGCCCCCGAAAGGGGCTAACTACCGCCAATCCACAGGAAGTCATCCTGCAAATCGAGAACCCTTGAACCACCAATGGAACAACCACTCCTACAGAAACAAACCCCTAAACCACTCAATGAAGCGAGAAGAGGCACACCAAACTATTATGATTGGTCACGCCTCATCACTGAATGCCAAGAAGATCCAGGTGAAGGTGGCCATCGAAAACCAGCCTTGCATGATGGAAGTCGATTCAGGGTCGTCCCTCTCAATGGTTTCCTGGAAGACCCTCAAGCAACTCATCCCTACCGTCCGGCGACAAGACCTCCGATTCCAAAGAATCATACTCAAAGACTATCAGGGAAATCGAATTCCAGTCGTTGGATCCAGCCAAGTCCGGGTCTCATTTAAAAATCGTACTGCATCTCCACCCTTGACTGTAGTCGACAGGGATCGGCCTAGCTTGTTAGGCCTCCAATGGTTCACTCCACTTGGAATTGAAGTAGCCGGCATTCACCGTACCAGCAGCAACGACTGGGAAGAGGCTCTCATCCAAGAATTCCCGGACGTCTTTGCAGATAAACAAGGTGAGTACAAGGGGATCCCAATATCATTTAACCTCAATCCCGAAATAGCTCCCATCCGCCTTAAGCCTCGTCAAGTTCCATTTGCCCTTAAACCAAA
>BHEV01044728.1:0-20417 GCA_004319985.1 Emydocephalus ijimae | reverse complement strand
AGCTCCCCTCTCTCTTCGGCTGTCCCTACAGGGCAGCCATATCCCCCTGACCCATTTGGATCGGGGGTACCTCGGCGGCAGCAGGAATTGCGAGCGGTCACGAATTCCTGCTGCCACCGAAGCCACGCGGAACCGGAAACCTTCACTGCAGCTTTTAAGAAAAGAAAAGCAGTGGGTCAAAAGCTATATAGTATGTAATTATGGTGGATTCTGTTTCTCCTGTTTTACATTTATAATATTTTCCCTCAACAAAATATCACATTGTATTGTATGCAATGTATGCAATTATCCATGAAATGTTTAACTGTTATTTATTGGATAATTTTAATTAACTAGGATCACTTGTGAGGCCAAAATAAAAGCTATATTATATGAAGATGGGATAATTATCTAAATCAGAAAAATGGCACCACTGAATTTTAGAGGGACATATAAAGAGGAAGGATATAGCCATTCACATAGCCACCTATCCTAAGAGAGAAAGAATAGACCAAATTAGCTAATCATAGCAGCCAAATTAACCCTGGCAATCAATGAATGACAGATGTTGCAGCCAGACTGCCTTCACAACCAGCAAATCAAAAGATTCCATTTTCAGCTCTTGTCTCATGCTACAATGTTCATTGGCCATGTGGCAAGCTGTGAATTATATACATGACATCTAAAGATATATGCAAAGTTACCAAGCTACTGACTATCATAAATTAAAATGCATGTTTATAGCAGAGTTTTAAACGAAACTGTATGCTTGAAGAACTGTGAAATATGTACATATATTTTATAGTTATTCATTTTAACAGTGTATATGCTTCTGTGAAACCTAATTAGATTTGAGAGAGCTTATAAATAATACTTTAAAATAAACCAAAACATTTTAAAATCATACATAAGGAGATGCTGCAAAGCACTGTAACCCTCAAGCTTTTATAAAATTCCTACAATAATGCCTTGATTTTATGTGCTTGTTGCTTTGTGATAGAATTGATTCGATTGTAAAAGATACTTTCTTCTACAAGAATAATTTTAAATTCCATTAACTCGAAACCGATAAGATAAAGTACATTTTCCTACATCTTCTTTCAAAGATAGTGTGGAAATAATCTATTTCGTGTCGTTGTCCAGAAACTGTAACAAGAAAAAACATTCCGTTCCAAATCCAAACTAAGTATCTGGACTTTTGGCCCTAGAAATATGTTGTAAGTCTTAATTCTCACAATGCTTCAATAAAACAAGGAGATCATCTGCATATTACTCTGAGAATGCTATCACTTAATGGATTAAATGTATAGCTAGGATCATATAACATTCAATTTCTCCCCTATGTGGACCGATAAGAAAAAAAACCCAACTAAAATGCTGGAAACTAAATTGGCAGCATTCTCAAACCAACAGGCAAAACAAGCTAGCAATATTTTGTTATTTGATAAATACAAAATCAGAAACACAAGATATAATATACTGGGTACCTTATATATATAAGAAAAATTCCCCTGGAACTGGGTCCGATCCTAAATACATTGTTCATTAACTATATTTATGTATTGCAATGTATAATATTCACAAAATTCTTGGTAATTTTCTGAGCTTCGTTGTTTTCCTGTAGATATTTCATTACCAGGCTAGATAACTTCATTAATGTTTAAGAGAGTGAGGTTTGCTGGATTTTATATATAACAGCTTGACTGGGAGGGGTGAGGAAAAAAATGTGGGATCTTCTTGTCACACAATGTTAAATTTGGCATATTTATTGTATTTGATATCAAATACAAGTTTATTCTGTGCAAAACTGCTTTTACGTACAATATAAAATTAATATTTCAGACATTTGCATTTTCTTAATTGCAGATTTCCTTACCCAGATAACATCTCAAATATCAGAATGCCCAGGGCCCACCAGTCTACTGCCCTTCCATGACCTTTACTTTGTATGACTTCTGGTGCAAGATATTCTGGTGTTCCACAGAGTGTCCACGTCCTAAAGAAAAGCAAAATGCAATACAACAAATATTATTATAAATAAATTCTATAAGGCTCCATAATAAAATAAGATTTTTATAAGATTTATATTCTACCTTTTCTCTAGAAAAAAAACAGCTCAATCACCATTTTATCTTCACCAGAACAGATGGATTTGGGAGACAGAGTGATCAGATTTACCAAGGGAATTTCTGTGGCTGATGGTGAACTTGAATCTAGGTCTGCCCAATTCTCATGCAATACTTTAATCACTATATAATTGTATACACGTACACACTTCCCATGATGTTGTCTTTGTGCTTTTTAATTCTATCCTTGTTTATCTTAATATCTCACAGAAAAAAATGTCTTCCACAAGATAGTGGCAATATGAACAGATGAAAGACGAAGACAATTGTGAAGGAAGACTCACACTTTTTGCATATATTATGAGCCTTTTATATGTTATGTTGGATTTGAGTCTGTGTTTCAACCAACAATCCTAAGTCTCTTAGTCACATGTAAATAATTTACAGAGCAATCTTAGGCTTGGTCACTTAGAAGATAGTCTTTCTGTTCAATAGAATGTATACCCAAGAAACTATGCATATAATTAAAATTGTAGTATGCCAGGCAGCTGAAAAAGTCATATAGGCAAGTGATGATTCATCCCGCAGAGGGAGGAAGGGAGAGAGAGAGAGAGAGAGACCAGGTTTGTCAAGTCATTCATAACCTGGAGGACATCATCTGGATGGCATTCCATAAACCTAATAGAAAGTCTTTAAACACTGGTTATTCATATCCTTTAAAAACAAACATAGATGGATGCTACAGGATGTCAACAGCCTGAATCAAGCACAAAGTGCTCTTTAGTCATTTACATTCCCACTTTATTCTCTTCCACTCCTCAGGACAATTACAGAAATCTGCAGTGACTATTTAGGGAGAATGAACACTTCAGATAACTTTGTAGAACAGCCATTAACACAGGGTAAGAATGCATTGGAAGATAATTCAGAGACTTCGATCTCATAATAAAGAATACAGTCAGAAACTATTTGTTATTATCTTGTCATGCAAGGATTTCTCCTTTATATAATCTGAATTACAACAAATCTCCATATAAATGATACTATGCAATACTGTTAATATTCATGGAATGTAATCTTGGTCATATAAAACAAACACAAAAATTGGATGTAAAAAAAAATTAAAAACATTTTGGTAAATGTATCCCTGTGGAAAACTGTTAATGCTGTTAAGTCTATTCTATTCTACTACCGACAACTTCACAACCTACACAATGACTGGATATGAAATCCAAAATTTCTTCTATGGCTGTTAGTGAATCAAAAATTATGGTTGTTAGAACCATAACTTGTCATTCTTTATGTTCCTAAGATCCTACTCTATCCACATTAAATAAGTGTGTGTGTGTGTGTGTGTGTGTGTGTGTAACTATATGTATAGTGTAACTTGGCTTAAACTGGCACAAATATAGCAATCATCTTAACATTTCCTACCATCCAGGTACACTTTTCACATAATTTGATATGCTGAAACATTCATGTATATTTCAGATAATCCTGGAGTTAATTCTATAGTACAGAACCAGGTTTCATATGGCTGTATGTTGCTGAATATTAAAGACAGAGGGGAAGTTATTTCAGAAAAGTTTACCTTATGCTAATGTGAAACAAGCTATTTAATTACAGTGGTATGCTGGTACTCATTGCTAATTGGTTTTGAGAGGTGCGAAGAGTATAAAAAATGATGAATACCAAACAATTTTTCCCATAAGGAATAATGTAGTAAGTCACAAGGCACCTAACACGTATGTGTACCAAACAAACGCTTATGTATACCAAACAAATGATGAGTACTGGGATAAAATATTCACCTCAAAATGAGTTGAGTACCAAATTTGATAAGTTTCATAGTTGTCTTAAAAGTGTTTTTTTCAAAAGGCAACTGGACTTTCCTGTTTTTCTTTGAAGACATTTCGCTTCTCATCCAAGAAGCTTCTTCAGCTCTGACTGAATGGAAGGATTTATATTCCTTGCAAACAGTTGGTCAATTGCAATTCTTTTAGAGAGTCATTGAGGCTGCTTGGAGATTTATCTGTGTCCTCAGGATTGCCTGAGTAGTGCAAATGGGTGTGCAGCCTTCTTCAAACTACTGAAAGGGCTGTGTTATAGACTGGATAGATCATATGGTATCCCTCCCCTTCTGTTGAGAGAGGGCTGTTCAATTTTCACATAGCTGGCCTCCTTGACCGTTCTTTCAAACCAGTGGTCCTCTCTGTCCAAAATGTGGTCTTTGCTGACTTCAAAACAATGGCCTTTGTCTTTTAAATGCAAATAGCCTGCTGAATCTTTTCTTGATGGGTTAGTTCTCCTATATGGTGCTAAGCATTTATGAAGTGGTTGTTTTGTTTTGCCAATGCATATGTCTTACTGCATTGTACTTATGTACCACATTGCTTTGTGTCTGGGTGTTTTATCCTTGCAGTGGGTAAGCTTCTGCCTTTGTGTATTCTTTATTCTGACCAAGGTTTCCTGAGACCGTAATTAAGCACATGGTTAGTCCAAACAACTCTTGTTTTATTTCAGTGCTGGGAATTATGTTCATTCCCAGCCATAATGAGTCTCAGTCTCTCGAAATAAGCACCCACCTTTTGTATCCTTTGAATTGCTGCCAACAACTAAAGTGCCAAATTAACTGTAAAAAAACCAACCAAGTACAAAGTCCACATGGAGCTTCCAGTTTTAATATGAACAGAGCGAACAACTTTGCTTCCTGCAAAAGTTTCTCGACCTTTGCACTTCCTTTATACCTTGGGGAAGGGGCAATCACCTCCAAGCCTTACTCCAGAATAGCCCCTCTTGTCTTAGCTGCTCTTGCCTTCTAGCAGCTCTGTGCACACATGCACTGGGAACAGGCTCCCCTTGTTCCTCTGCCTCACTGCTGCCAGACTCTGGAGGCTCCGGAGTCAGCACACAACTCCTAGATGGTCCTGGCGCCATCTCTGTATCGGATGCAGGACCCCAGTCCAAGTCTCCCCCAGACTCCTGAATGGACCCTGTTCTATCCCACTGTCCGATACCACAGGGTGCCGGCGAACCACAATATTCTTGGGTTTAAATGTGCAGATATGTTGTGTTGGCTGAAGACCCTCCTGAGCTTTTCAGATAATTCTGCAAAGTATGAAACGATAGCTTTCTTATCTGTTATGGAGGAGCTCCTACTGGGTCCTTTTGGGGATTTGACGAAGGCCCACTATATCAATGAGTGGATGAAATTTCTCTGAAGGAGTTTAGGGCTTTGGTTTCTACTTCTTCCATATAGAGATTGGCCACAATTTTGTCTGTAGAAACTTTCATTGTATTTAAAATAGGTACAGGTCAGGCAGAGATCCAGCATGGCACATATATAGTCTGGGCTGAGGTTGGTCCCGTCGCCCAAGGGGCTGTCTTGTAGCAGTTGCTTCTTCCCTACCATGACAGTTTCAGGAAAGCCTACATATCAGAGGAATAGAATTTTGAATTCTGAATCTTTAATTATATTATATGTGCTTAGAAAAGTGTTTTACAAAAATCCCAAAGGTGCTTTTTCATGATGAAACTGGACTTTCTTGTTTTCCTTTGAAGACATTTTGCTTCTCATCCAAGATGCTTCTTCAGCTCTGACTGAATGGTGGAGAAAGGACAGATTTATACTCCTTGCAGACAGCTGCTTGTTTGTATTCACTGAAATAACTTCATAAATGCATGGTACAACATGTGGAGAACAAACCCATTTGGACTAGATTCAGAAGTCCATCTGCATTTAAAGGCAAAGGTCAATCTTTTGAAGACAGTAAAGTCCACATTTTGGATAGAGAGGACAGGTGGTTGAAAGAGGGGACAAAGAGGCCAGCTATGTCAAAATTGAACAGCCCTTTCTCAACTGAGGGGGAGTGATACGGCATCATCAATCTCCAGTCTATAACACAGACCTTTCAACAGTTCCAAGAAGGCTCCATACCCATTTACACCACTCAGGTGACCCTGATGACACAGATAAACCTCCAGGTGACCTTAGTGATTCTCTAAAAGGATGCAAATGATCAGCTGTCTGCAAGGAGTATGTTCTTCCATTGCCCACCATCCAGTCAGAGCTGAAGAAGCTTTTTGGATGAGGACCAAAACATCTTCAAAGAAAAACAAGAAAGTCCAGTTGCATCTTGAAAAAGCACCTTTGGGACGATCATGACCTGGATGACTAGAATCTCCCTAGACATTTCTCAAACATAGCAACTTTAAAATATGTGGACTTCATTTCCCCAAATTCTCTAGCCAGTGCATCTTAAAAGTTTCCAGATTTCAAAAACACTGCTTCAGAACAAGATTCTTCCACATAAAGCTAAGCAACTTACTATTTAGCAACAATATTTATTGGACAAAGGTTACACTGTAAAATAAACAAAATAAAGAAAAAATGAAAATAAAATTCAATAAAAAAGAAGCAATATAAGAAAAATTGAACTACAGACTTATAATAATCTGTCTCCGCTAATTTTAAGCTATAGCCATAGAATCTTCACATGAGTAAAACAGCAAATTATACTGTTTAATGCAACATAAGAGCATATATACTGTTATGTTTCTAAACACAATTGTGCTAAGGAATGAAATAAATGCCTTCACAATTCTTTATCTAGCTAGAAGGTAAAACTGATACAAAAACATTAATTTGCCCACAATAATATTTTGTTCTGTGCAAAAAATTATCCACTGTGTGATCCATAGCCTTATTTTTAAATCTGCTTTACCATTATGACAAGTAAAATGTTTATTCAACATTCAGATGGTTTGAAATACTTGTACAAAGAATTCTGTACGTACTGAACTGATTTAATGTTATTAATCTCCTTTTCACACTGGAATTTTGCTCAAGCACTCTGAACTATGCAATTAGATCACTTAACCAAGCATTCTCCTTTGAGAGTGAGGGTGGGGACGAGAGAATTTTTAGTATTTAAATAAACTGATTCTTTTTTTGTAAATGGCAAGTGTCTGTTTGTGCCAATGAACTTGGATGTTCAAACACTAGATAAATTTGAGGTAAATTCTTAAGCACACTGAGAATAAAGCTGAAAAGTAGGAAAATAAATCATTCAAGAAATTGTGAAATAAGATTTCAGCCCATCAGTTGTCACAACATTATTATATAATTCTCATACAAATTAGCTGTAACATAAATTAAAAGTAACTCAATTTGAATATATTTATTTTAATTGAAAAAAAAACTTTTATTCAATTATAGTAAATATATTTTTAAAATTTCTCAAAAATCAATATTCAAAAGATTTCTAAACTAATTAATTGAATGACCTTATTATGGAATGGTCTGCCTTCATTGATGTTTGGCTTTCTTTACAATATTTTGTTACAACATAAAAATGTTGATGTATGATTAAAATTTTCTAAGGTCATTTAAATAAATTTAAAGCTCTGATATAATTTAGTTTATTACACTTTTAAGATAGTACAGCTTTCTTCTTTTTATGCATCTGCACTTGGAAAAATATTACTTGAATGTTTTAAATTATGTATGTGTATTACAGGAAACAAAAGAAGAGGATTACGAGTAGCTGGGTAGATGGACTGTTACAGAGGATAGGTGTAGCATTGGACTAGTTGAAGGATCAGTTTAAGAGATGATATTGACTTGACAGCATATAATCAATTAATTAATGTGTGCTAGGAATCTTCAATTAGGAAGGTTGAAACAAACAGTACAAATCACTGTATGTTCAATACTATTAGTCTGATGAAAAAAATCACTTTCTCTACCCATTTCCCCATATTGCCCTGTAAAGAAGTCAAGGTCAGCATCAAATAACTTACCTATCAACAAGCTTTTTAGCAAAGCCAAAGTCTGTGAGTTTGATATGCCCCTCTTTGTCTAATAAAATATTTTCTGGTTTTAAGTCTCTGTAAACAATTTCTTTTGAATGGAGGTATTCTATTGCACAAATTATCTCTGCAGAGTAAAATAGTCCAGTGCCGTTATTAAAGCGTCCCATATTGCGTAGATAGCTAAAAAGTTCACCTCCTGGTACATATTCCATTAACATATATAGAAATCGTTCATCGTGATTAGTCCAATGTCTGGAATAATAAAAACACACTTAGTTTTTCAGAAATTTTAAACAATTCAACATATTAGTAAAAAGACAATTATTTAAAGACTTAGAATTTGTAAGATTGAAACTGAGTGTTTACTAATGCCTAATTTCAATTAAGATCTAATACTGCTGAGACTTAGAAATCTTAAAATACTTTTTTTTATTCCAGGGCCTCTAATAAAACCACTGGGTTTTCTCATAACATGACTAAATGTTGACAGAAACATTTCAGCTTGGTCTTGAAAGGGAGTTCTGCACACTTACAGGCAAAGGAGCAAAGAAGTCTGAAGCTGTCAGCCTTCAAGATTTTCTCCTTTCTTTTGGCTGTCATAAGTACGGGGGGAGGGGGGAGGATATGGTTATGGGAAGTGAGCTGGAGGTGTTACAAAACAGAACTGTATAAGCTGGGTGGGGTAGATTCTTGCTTAGGCTTCTATCCTATGCTATGCGCAGATGCAACTCTTTATCAAAATATGTCAGGGTCAACGGACAGAGGCCTCATCACCACTTGGAGATGCCCACATGATGGTATACACAACTTTTAATTGGATGAGCCAATTGAACTATTGGGGGTGGGAACATTGCCATTACTTTGTATATGTGATTTACGTGCCCATTTTCTCAGATTCAGAATTCTTTTGTTGCTACCACTTGATTTCCAGTAAAAGATATCTTTTCTCTAATTAATGGAGTCTAAGCATTTCTTTCTTGGATTTTGAATGGAGCACCAGCTGACAGGAGCCAAGTACAGAAACATAATCACAGCAATTTTTAAATATTTAAAAAGATAGATTCTTAATTCACGAAGTCTCTGTGATTCTGCATCAAGGTTGAAGTACAATTACCAGAGAACAAAAGAAGAGTTAAATGAAATACAAAGTTGCTGAGTGGGTCAAAACTTTCCATAAATGATACAATTCCCAAACTGAGGACATAGATGAACTAAAGTACATGAATTTCTCCACTTGTATTAAAATTTAATATGCATTCCCTGTATGAAATTCTCTGTATATTTATAGTGTTGTTTAAAAGTTTGTGAACCCTTTGAATGTTCAATATTGCTGCATAAATTTGACCTAAAATATGATTTCTTTTCCAGGTCTTAAGACTAGATAAAAAGAACCTGGTTAAACAAATGAGTAAAAAATATGCTTTACAAACATTTAAATATATGAAGCTCTGAATAAGAGCTTCAGCTGAAGGCGAAAGGAACCCTGAAGTTCAGTTTCATAAGATGTAGTAAAAATAATCATAAGGATCAGTGTCCAACTCTTCCATTGAGGACAGATCCATCACATTAAAATGTTATTACTTTTAAAATAATCTTAGCAGGGATGTAACACCATATATTTTTCTAGGAAAGCAAGTTATCCATACAATGTTTCCAAGTTCAAACACATGATTTCCATTTCCATTTTATTTTATCTTTGTAATGTGTTTTTATAAACTTGTTACATGTTTTAAATTTTTGTTTCTGATTTTTTTTTATTTTTGCTTTTATTTTTGATGCAGGATTTCCCAATTCCACAATTATGCAATTGAAACAATTAAAAATGAAATATTCTGGCAGAAAAATAAAGTCCATTCTCTACTATGAAAATATTGGTATAGAATATTCAGAATATCCCAGACCATTTTGAAATTTGGGGTTTGGCTCAATTTAAATATCTTCCATAGTTGTTGTTTATACAAAGCTGTCCTTGGGTAGATCCCATTGAATATTTATTAAAGAAGGAAACAACAACAACAAGAGAGGATATTTGCAGCTGTTTTTGCTATCATTCCCTTTTGTTTCCATCTTTAAAATATTACCTATTTCAGAAAATATTCAACACAAAAAACTTAAGGTTTGTTTTGCCTAAAGATATGGACAAACAATTGAGTAGACAGGAGTAGTAGCCACATAGGTTTTAGAAATTTTTAAGTCCAAGTTTCAGCATTGGATCAACACAGTTAATCACCATAAATGACAAGATCCAAATAGCCACAGCTTGCCAGATCCTGCATTAGTATAAAACTATCGCTGGAAATAGTCCAATAAATTTATTATCCCAGTGTACTTCTATTTTTCTCTTCATTCACTTCTTAACAATGAATTAATAAATACTTGAACAATTTGAAAAAAAAAATGGTTGAGGACTCAGAAATATAACCTGTACAAAATTAATTCTGCCATCAGTTTTACATGTTTATTTCTCAGAGTCATTACTGGTAGGCAAGAACTGCATTTTTAACTGAGCTTGCTATCCTTTGTTCTTTTTGTCAGTTTCATCTTATCAGGATATAATCTTATTATGTTGAAATTACTTTTGCAATATGTACTTATAACTCCTCTGTTTATAGTTTAACTTGTGAAATTCTGACATTTCCGGTAGTGTGCATTACTCCACCCATTACCACAAGTTATTTTTAAAAAAGTAATGAGCCATATACAGAAACAGATTTCCTGTAGTTTCAAACAGAGGGAATTGTATTTGATGCACTGTAACACAATGCACTTATCAGCAAATACTTTATTAAAACACTGAATGTGTAACCATTTTCCCTGAAGCTTATAAGTATCTCCATTATTTCCTTCTAATGAAGAAAAGTGCCAATTCAAATAAAACTGCTATATTTGTGAGAACACATTCAAAATGGGAGTAATGTTATTTATTGGAACTTTCATTCATGTAGTCATTCCTTATCTAAAAAAGGAATAACTGTATTGTCAACTGTCACAAAAGTCTACTCAAGATAAATCATTCTTGGTTTCCATTCAAAATTTATAGAAGTGGAATTTAGAAAGTGCAAATTTGTCACTCAAAGATTTTGACTGCGACAAACTGATTGTGATTGAACTAAGAAGATGAAGCTTACAATCTGATCAGAAATGGATGATTCACTTCTTTCAAAACAGATTTCTCATTGTGTACATGTTGTTCTTGTTTTAGCCGAATAACATCTGGAATGCTCATTACTTTCAATGCAAAGTAACATTTAGCAGCCTTCTCTCTCACCAGGTGAACTCTCCCAAAAGTGCCTGTCCCTGAAAATCAGAAAGAAAAGAAAAGTCAATGAGATATATAAATATAGTACATAAATAAAAATTGGTTACATTTCATAATGAAACATATATACTATAAGAAGAAAAGATGAACCTAAATCAACTGATAAAGGTAAAAAAAAAAATCAACTGATAAGGGTTATATTGCTTGAGAGTCACTGACACAAAGTTCTTAATGTCAGTGTTTAAAAAGAAAGAGGATAAACAGGTAGCCACATCAGTTTTGCTGGCTGATTCATTTCTACTTAAATCAAGGTAAAAGGCTATTTACTGCTCTTTGATTCACTTTTACTTAAATCAAGGCTATTTAATGCTCTTTTCTGTAATGTGAATATTAACAGGTGAGCTGCAAATTTTTTAACAACTGTTCCTCTGGCTGGGTAGGTGTGGCATGTCACTCATCACACCCAGCCCCGATTCCCGGCCACTCTCCTCAAAGGAACAGGTAGGATTCAGTCAGTTGGAGCTAATCCCATCACTAGCTGGCCCTGCCGTCATCCATTTTCAGGCCATTTTGAGGCCATTTTTGGAACCTTTTTCAGGCTGTTTTTATGGCCAAAATGCCCTGAAAACAGACAGGACCAGGGCCAGCTGGTGGTGCAATTTGCTGGTTCTCCAAACCGCACAGAATCGGAACAAAGGGCTCGGGTGAACTGGTCTGAAGCTGCAGCAGCCCACCTCTGGACTCTCTGAAGGAGCCCTTCTACCTTATGAACTATCACCTGATACTCTCAAGATATTTAAGACTATAACAGCCACTGCCTTCAAAAAGCATGATCATTCTCTGTTTTATTGTTTAGGTTTGATCATAGGAATATTCATCATTTGAATAGTTCTGTCAAATCAGTCTTATTGTTAGCAACAAAAGTTCCTGTGTTAATATAACTGCTGAGAAATCTTCAAAGGGAGTATTTGCACAATGGTAAATAAGTACTGTACACAATGTATTCTAGTGATGTATTTTAGAAATGTTTTTCTTTGTTGTTATTTAAAGTCACTTCAATGACACAATACTTTTTATTACAGTGAATATACAATTTAAGATGATGTAGTAACTCAGAATAGATTCATTAGATCAGATACTGGCCAAAACCAATTTATGATATTGGTGAAAATACTCAAAGAACTTTCCTGGACTCAGGAAATAAGAGGGAAAGAAATCTACCTAGACCTCATTTGTATCAGTACCATTTACTATAGCTTTTCATACTTTTCTCAGCATCTATACAACAAATATAATTTGTATTTTATTTTTTGATTTTGCTGCTTTTCTTCTTCTGAGGATCTAACATCATCTTTTTCATCTATCCTTTTCCTCTTACTCTTCATATATGATTTTATTTTATAATTTTATTATGATTTGACCTTCATTCATATATATTCAAAATACTCAATGGTCATCCACTTTATATGCAATACACATAGAACACACTCATTTTACTTATTTATATTTTAGTACCAACATTTCTGAAGTATTCTATTCACATTGTATTTAATGATTTCTACCCTCTTCCTATTTCCAGCTATGGTTTTAATACCATACAGCAAAGTGGGGAAAGGATCAGTCTTGTACATTCATTGCTTATAGCAGACAATATCCCATCCCATATTCCAGCATCTGCACACTTTAAATATATGCATCATTTTTAGCATTTTAGTATGGGATAGAAATTCATATAATTGCTTGATTATTGGGTGGAAAAAAGCATTTTCATTTATGTCTAAACTGTAATGGTTGGATGCAACAATATTGCATTTGCAGCATAGCACCTGAGTTCTCCATCACATGAGATGAGTACATAAACTCACATCTAATACTCGGTAATGTTAAAAAAAGGTATTTGTCATACCTGTTACTTTCATTGTTTTCAATTCTTACATTTAGCAACTCCCAACTTCATATTTAAAATATCTGTTAGCTTATCTACCTTAAATATATTTATATATGAACTTTTATATATGAACTTTTTTACAAATTTGAAAGAAAGAATAGTACAAAACTACTAGATTTTCTAAAGTGCTAACAAATTCTATATAGATCATTTAGTAGCTGAGAACATGGTATTATTGCTTTTCACACTTCATTTTCCCTCTAAAGCAGCATAGTTTGTTTTGTATTTAGATTTTAAACTCATATGCAGGGGTGGAATTCTGCCTGTTCGGGCAAATCACGAGGTCTGAAGATCATATGGGATCGCCTGGCTGCCCCTGTGCTTTATTGACCTTTCTCGCCTCAGCTGATTAGGGTGGAAGAGTGAATTGCCGCTCCTCATCTGTGTTACTCCCCCAAAGTAACATAGCAGGTAAGGATTTCTGTATTGTTCACACACACACATGTGCAAAGCACGTGTACACTGAACCGGTTGTTATACAGCAGCATCTCTCCCCTGATCACACCAATTATTTTTTAACCCACAGATAGTAAAAGCCCTTTAATACAGTTGCTTTTCGAAAATTATTATGTCAAACATAAATTTTAAGTTAGTGATTATAATTATTGGACATATATCCTGTTTTCTTGAACAGGTAGATAAGCAAAGGACACAATTTTCCCTGAGGTAAATATATAAAGGCTAAAAAGGGCAAACTCATCTTCTATTCCACTTATGTATGGATTGATAAACCATTCTCTTCAAAAAGATATTAATAATTTCAGATGATAGAACAGTTACCTGCCCATTATAGCAAATTATTATAGCAGAATATTCAGGGATTTTAAATGAAAAAAAATCCAGTATAAATTCCTATATAAAACATTACATAAATTATTAGAGTCAGACTGATATTAGCAGAGACATACAAGAATCAAAAACTTTCTAAATGCAAGCTTAATTGACAACAATTACTTATCTTACTATGTTTGAATTATAGCGCCGTGATGTTAACATAGGAATTGTAAACAGTTTCTAGAAAATGCCTATTAACCTACTCAATAATGTCATTTAACCACCTTGGGAAATTTTACATGTGATTAAATCCCTTAACACTGTTATTACATTGCATAACATACTAGTAAACAACCTTGTTTTCAAGGTGGTCTTGTAAAGCAATACTATTTTGATTAATGTAATAAATTTGTAATGGAACATAATATTTTAAATCATTATGAGGTTTATGGTGATAGAATTATGCTTTTGATATTTTGTTTATTTTGTTATGATTATAGTATCTGTATTTTGCTTCTTGCAAACTGCTTGGAATCAAATGACTGGAGCAACATAAAAATCTTTATAATAAAATGAATGCAATAGAACATTATTTCAAGAGTAAAGAATGTTATTTTTACTAATACAGTCTGGCTAGCAATTGCTAAAAAGTTATTATAAATGTAACACTACAGCAGCTAAAAAATACAAAAGAGCTACTATAATAGCTGAGAAAAATGAAACTAAGAAACACAATACAAAAAAGGTGTCTGAATTTGGCTACAAGAGGCATTGTAAAAAGCAAAGGTTATTGATGAAAGACAGGTCAAACATACTTTTAGCTTTCCTATGTAAAATAGATGCCGACAAGTTTATTTATACATAAATATATAATATTTATCTTTTGGCTTCAGTATTTGGAAGTATCTTAGGGAAAACTATTTTAAGTATGACATTCCTGCTTTATAAAAGGGAAAGTCATTTTTTCTCAGTGATTATCTGTAGCACCACATTCAGGATGATAATAAATCCTTTTTTAGAATTTTATCTAAAAGTCAGTTCTGCTATCCTCAGCTAGTAGATTATGCTTGTGATAATATGCACACACAAAAAGACCTCCATATGTGCATGTACAGGTAGTCCTTGACTTACAACAGTTCATTTAATAACCGTTGTTACAATTTAACTTTGTCAAAAGTGACATGACCCTTTTTCATACTTACAGCTGATGTAGCATCCCCATGATCATATGATCAAAATTCAGATGCTTGGCCAATGGTTCATATTTATAATAATTGCTGTGTACCAAGATCATGTGATTCCCTTTTGTGACTTTCTGAAAAGCAAAGTAAATGGGGAAGCCAGATTCACTTAACAACCATGTTAGTAACTTAACAACTGTTCCACTTCACTTAACAACTATGGCAAGAAAGGTCATAAAATGGGGCAGAATTAACTTAACAAATGTCTCACTTAACAACAGAAATGTTGGGTTCAATTATTGTCATAAGTCGAGGGCTATATGTGCAAGAGGAAAAAACAGAATTATTGATTTATGAAATTGTGAATATTTATTGCAAATATTCAGTTTCATCTTATGACTTATACTGTGCTAATCATTTTGATTACAGTTTAAAAGAGATTTTAAAGCTTTTTAAATGATATAAAATATTCAATTACTTAAAGTGATACAATGTAAAATTATAATATTTATCGTGATACAATGTAAAATTATAGTATATATAAGATTCTTGTTTACTCATTTGCATATTACCTTTCCCCTTCTCTAATTTTATATTTTCTTCAAAATTTTAATTAAAATATATTAAAAAGAAAAATAGGCATTTTGTTTGTCACTGTGAAAAAGATTAGTCTTTATCTGATTAAGCAAGGATAGCATTAAGTTCTAAATAAAAATGAACACTATGCTAATGTTGTTAAGCACCACATAAAACATGTGCCTTTGGCAATAGTGCCAAAAGCAACCATCCAAACAAAAAACCAATATAACACATTTGTGTGTGTGATTAATTTTTCCTGAGGATTAAGCTAATTATATATACACTTATTTTCCTCTAAAGATAAAGTTTATCACATATGTCAAAGGCAAAGTTGCTATTATGATGACAATAGATGCCGACAAGAGTGGCCACTCGTACAGCTTTAGAAGCTGATATTTTAATTGTATGCTGTTGAGCACCTCAGGCATTTGCATTTTTGCATTCATAGCAAATTCTGAGCATATATCAAACATACCATAGCAGCTCCAGGTAAATGGGTAATGTTGATATGCACAATAAAGCACAAGACAATAAAGTAATGCATTAATTTCTATGTTAGTTATTAACATTAAAAGTTTCATTCTATGGTATATAAAACCTTTTTCCATAACTCAATATTACAGCTATTCAGCCAGGGCCTGCTAAAGTTTGTTATTTTGCAGAAAGTTAAAATGTAGATTTTAGATATCTGTAAGTCCAAGAAAATCTTTAAGTTAAGAAGCAGCATTAACAAACTATACTGTCCACTTGATTTAAACTTTGAGTTTCCCTTACCATAAAAAAATTCACACCTTTTATTTTGGATTTTTTAAAAAAAGAGTTTTCAAGTCATAAAATCAGTTACTGTTAAAAATATTCACTTCAAATTATATTTATAGCTATTGTGGCTGAAGATTTTTTTTTTAAATCTTCTGAAGTAGATTGATATATATATATATATATTTCTTAAATTTTTGTGGGTACTTACATGTATGGCGCACTATACAGAAGCCTGATGATGGCAGATGAGATTCTGCCGAAACATTGCTACAACTTTAAAAGCACAACTACAATGATGTGGGAAAATACCCGAACAAAGCTGAATGCCATACATACATACATACATACATACATACATACATACATGTGTTTGTGTGTGTGTGTATATATATATACATACATACACACACACACATACATTATAAATCAAAGTGTGCGCGCACATGTATATGTATATGTACATAATGTGTTTCTAAGTAGACTGAGATAAAGCACCACATTCAATGTAGTTTTTTAAAATTCTATTTTTATTTGAATTGGATGTTTCCCTGCTAAGCTTTACAAAGCATCCAAGATGCATTTCATAAAACATTTTAGTGCAAGTGAAGCACCTGTCATCAAAACATTAAAAACGGTTGTATCTTTTGGAGAGCTCCTTGAACTTCTTCAAAAACTGTCGTCCAATGACTAAATGCATTAACCTACTAAAAGCATGATAGGAGCATTTCAAATGTAATCCTTTATGCTTTGAAAAAAGATGCTGATTTTTAACTGCAAAAATTTTTGGCTGACGTCTTTTGAATGCTTACACAGTCCTATTCCACATACTATCCATATAAAGACAGTATGCTCATTAAAAAATAAGCAGGATAATTCTGAATAGTGTACCTGCTTTACATAACAGAACAGACATAACAGAAACATGGACTTAACTTAAAAAAAAATAGTTTACATTCCCTACACACCATTTTTCTTTCATTTTAAACTTTATTATGCATCATTCACATGCATAAAAACTACTGTTGACAAGTCATTACAAACAAACAAAAAGAGTAATCTATTTCTTTTTTCTGCAAAACATTTTCAGACTGAACACTATTTTTATAAGTACAATAACTTTTAAACAAAAATAATCAAGTAATGTATATTTTTTATCTCTGTTGAGACTGCAAGCAATGAGGTTTATAAGCTAATTTAAATTGAGCATCTGAAGCCATTTTTCATACCCAGAACAAATTTCATACTCTGAAAAACTGGCAACAAATTGCTGAGAATCATGAATGTAATGTTTTCTGAATTTCTAAATATCTTCCTGTGGAACAGTAAAATAGATAATGTACATGAGATAACAAAATAATGAGGAGTGGGATTCTACCAGTTCGCACCTATTCGCTAGAACCAGTTGTTAACATTCTAAGCAGTTTGGAGAACCGGTTGTTCGAAGAAATTACTGACCTAATCCTGTAAGGAAGGCGGGAAGGAAACATTCTGGTGTTGCTTACAGAAACTGCCTCTCCGTTAACCCTTAATACATTCTTGGCAGGACTACAGTTCCTGTCTCTGGAGTTTTTCCCCCCTCCTTTGCTGGTACTTTGCTTGTGTGGAGTGACCATTCAAAGTTACAATGGCACTGAAAAAAGTGACTTATGACCATTTTTCATACTTGCGACTGTTGCAGCATCCCCACAGTCATGAGAGGCCAGACAAGGAGATGCGTGCCTCGATGTGAGTGATATTCAGTTGACCATGCCCAGTCAATAACATGACCACCAAGTCATGTCCACCCGGTCACATGACCACCAAGCCACACCCACCAACTAAGCCACACCCACAGAACCGATTGTTAAAAAAATTGAATCCCATCCCTGAAAATAATCCTCAGAAAGCCTTGATTTTTTAAAAGCACATTCTTAGGCATGGCATAACTGCATGAATCCCCTCATTTTAATATTTAAAATCTTATGCTAGGTGTAAAAGAATTACCTACTTCTATTTTAAATTATGATTGAAGCCTTTCAATAAAACCCTGGCTAATTTTGAGAAAAAAAACTTTCTTGAAATTTTTTTTTTATTTGAACAATATGAATTCTTTTAGGGAGTTTGGAGCTGGTAGATTTTCAGAAATATTTCAAAGTTCAAAAAACTTATTTCTGCTGTCTTCACAAATGTTTTTGATTTTTCAAAATATTCTCTATCAGCCCGTCACTTACTTGGAAAATAATGATGAAAAAGGAAATGTTTTGGGAAAAACAGAAATATTTGCCTTTTTGTTTTCTTACCTGTTAGAGAGTTCCACAGCAATTAAATTTTTTCAATATAAACATGCACCGATATGAATTAAAATAGATAAAATACTTTGGAAATGATAATTCCTAAAGGGTTAGCAATATAAGGCAATCCATATGTTTGGATTATGTCATTGTTAGCCATTCAAGTCATGTCCCACTTTCGGCCACTCTATAAATCAGCACTCTCATGCTCCTGTGTCTTGCACAGGCTCCTTTATATCTGCTATGGTCAATCCAGTGTCATATTTTATAGTGTCTGACCAGAAGCTACGAGGGCAGCCCCTTCTCCTTTTTCCACTGATTCCTCCCAGCATGACTGATTTTTCGAATGACATGACCAAACTATGACAACCTCTGTTTGGTGATCTTGGTTTTAAATGGTATTTTTGGTGAAGTTGTTTGAACTACAACTGCTATCAATACTAAGGCTGAAGAGAATTATGATTTATCCCCTGAGTAAAATTCAATGATAATGTTATTTTTGTTATAGTAGATATATTAGTTAATATGTATTAAATGGGTAAAACTGGCATTGAATGTACTATGGACAAAAATATCAGGGGAACACTTTTGAAAGTTACAAGGATCAAACCAAGAAATGCATATGAAAGATAAAAAGAGTCTTATCATTGGTGAGTTTTCAAATTTAAATTTGAAATCCTCAAGGGCCATGCTTGTGGAACAGGGAAACTTTTTTTTTACATATAGAGAATGAAACACTGCAGAATACACTTTTAAAAAACAAACAGAGCTATCATTAAAGTGGTAATAAGTGATCACAAATCATGGGACACATCGCCTCTCCCATTCAGAATTATAGTGCTGCAAATTTCAGGGAACTCTGATAAGAAGACACGTCATATAAATACTTTGGCCCAAGGCATACTACCATTCATTGTGCCAATAATGTTTAAGCTATAGGTAGTCCTCCACTTATGTCCACAATTGAGGTGAAAATATCTGTTGCTAAGCAAGACACTTGTTAAATGAGTTTTGCCCTATTTTGTGACCTACCTTGACTTGTAGTTGTTAAGTTAGTAATACAGTTGCTAACTGAATCTGGCTTTCCCATTGACTTTGCTTGTCAGAAGGTGGAAAAAAGTTAATCGTATGAACTCGGGACACTTCCACCATCATAAATATGAGTCAGTTGCCAAGCATCTAAATTTTGATCATGTGACCATGGGAATGCTGCAACAATCATAAGTCACTTTTTTCAGTGCCTTTGTAATTAAATGGTCACTAAACAAACTGTTGTAAGTCGAGAACTACCGTGTTTCTCACATAATAAGGCCAGGCCTTATTTTTTTTGACCCCTGAAAAAACGGCTAGGCCGTCTTTTTGGGGGTGACTTAATTTCCTCCCCCACCCAAAGCGGCCCATGTGCCACGAGGCCACTTCTATCTGCCCATCGAAAGCTCCCTTGAGGACACAGTCCCCAGCTGCTTCGGGCGAGACGTGGCTGCCCCTGTCCCCTCGTCTCTAGGGCAGACTCTTTTCCGCGAGGGGAGCTCCCCAAGCGCGTTCAACAGCCACTTCGATCGGCTGGTAGAAGCGGCTTGGGGCGAGCGCGCACACACTCCCCTCGCTGCCAGGCCGCTCCTATCTGCCCATCGAAAGCTCCCTTGAGGACACAGTCGCCAGCTGCTTCAGGCGAGGCGTGGCTGCCCGTCCCTTCGCCTTTAAGGCAGACTCTTTTCCGTGAAGGGAGCTCCCCAAGCGCGTTCAACAGCCACTTCGATCGGCCGGTAGAAGCGGCTTGGGGCGAGC
>BHEV01044724.1:0-10544 GCA_004319985.1 Emydocephalus ijimae | reverse complement strand
CCAGGTAATCCTTGTAGCAGCCTCTCCATTAATGACTGAAAAATTCCTGGGGCCAAACTGACTCCAAACTGGAGATGCCTGTACCTGAAGGCGCCCCTNAGTCTGTAGTTCAGCGGCTAAGTCATCAACAGCATCATCAACAATATGCTTGGGACATGTCAAGTTTTGTGAAAATGGTTCCTGGCTCAAAGGAATGAAGTAGGTGCTGGATAACTGGGACAGAGTATGTGCTGATATGCAAATATTTATTTATCGAACATTTATAGTCTGTGCAAAATCTCAAACTGCCATCTATTTTTGGGGGTGTCACTATGGGTGTTTCCCATTTTGCAAAGTCCACAGGTTCCAAAACCCCCTGGTTAATTAGTTTTTCCAGTTCCTTGTCTAGCTTAGGGTGGATTGCAAAATGGACTTTTCGAAGCTTTAGACGGATTGGAACTGCTAGAGGGTCCAAATTGAAGGATATTGGGGTTCCTACATAACATTCTAAGCCTTCGCTGAATACACCAGCATAGTCATTAAACAGGACATTCACTTCTAAATTGATATCTGCAAACTTATGAGATTGATGTGCATCATCTAATGCTTTACGAGCGACTGGCCACTTAAGTTGGAGTTGAGATATCCATTCATCTAGTGACTGAATGTTAGGCCTTTCACGAGGAAGCTCAGGTATGGGTACAAAGTCTTGTCCTGATGCCACTTTAAAGGGGGTGAATCCAGTACTACTATGAACAGAATTGTTGTATGCCACCTTGGCAAATGGCAATAAGTCAGCCCAATTATCCTGTTGATCATTTATGTAACATCCGAGGTATTTTTTTAGCACTGCGTTAGTCCTCTCACAGGCCCTATTAGTTTGGGGGGGGTGGAGCTTAAGCCCTGGGCAGAGCCTATTAACTTCAGGAACTCCCTCCAAAAGTTCAAGGTGAATTGAACCCCTCGGTCAGAAATTATACATTCAGGAATGCCATGCAGTCTATAGATATGTAGTATAAAAAGTTTAGCCAACAATTTTGCTGAGGGAATCTTAGACCAAGGTATGAAATGCGCTTGTTTGGAAAACAAATTGGTTACTACCCAAATAACCGTGTTTCTGGTGCTCTCAGGTAACTCGACTATAAAGTCCATAGATATTTCCTTCCATGGAGCCATTGGCCTAGCCACATTTTGTAACAGCCCTGCTGGCTTACCAAGAGGCCTTTTTGCTGAGGCGCAAACTGAGCAGCTAGCCACATAAGTTTCAATGTCTTTCTTCAATGTAGGCCACCAGAATTGTCACTTAACAAGTTGTAAGGTTTTCACGAATCCAAAGTGACCAGCCGCTTTAGAGTCATGCGCTTGTTGCAATATTTGGCTTCTCAGTGTCTCTGGTAATACAACTTTGCTCCCATCCAAGCCAACCCATCTCTAACTGTACAGTTATTCGAATGAGCCAGGAACCATTCATCAAGTTTTAGTGCCTCCTTTAATTGCACAATCAAATCATTCGATAAATCCACTTCTTGTTTCTTCTTTTGCGCTCTAGTGACCACCGGGGCGGCCAGTTGTTTGGTTGAGACAATTGGCTGTATCACTTCCTGATGAACACTGTTATATTGAGGCAGTCTAGATAAAGCATCTGCCATAATATTCCTCCCCCCCCGGGATGTACTTTGGTGAGAAGTTAAACCACTTAAAATACTGGGCCCACTGAACTTGTTTAGGAGACAGTTTTTGAGGTGTTTTTAAGGCCTCCAAATTTTTATGGTCAGTCCATACCTCAAACGGGTGTTTCGCTCCTTCTAAGAAATGTCTCCATGTCAATAGAGCCCAGCAAACTGCAAAAGCTTCCTTTTCCCAGACAGCCCACCTCCTCTCGGTTCCAGTTAGTTTACGGGAGGTGTAGGCACAGGGTTGTAAAGTTCCCTTTTCATTGATTTGAAGTAATACCACTCCAACAGCCACATCACTCGCATCTGCTTGGATCACAAAAAGGGGCATCCATGTCCGGGTGCTTTAGCACTGGTTCTGCAGTGAACAGTCATTTCAGCTTTTCAAAGGTGGCTTGGCATTCCATGGACCACTCCAGCGGCTTGCTAGGCTTTGGTTTTGCCTCCCCCTTAGTTTTTAAGAGATTGGTGATAGGCATTGCTATCTAAGCAAAAGACAGGATGAATTGCCAATAAAAGTTGTCAAATCTGAAGAAGCTTTGAAGTTGTTTTTGGGTGTGCGGTGGGGCCCACTCCAACACAGCCTGCACCTTCCCTGGGTCCATTTCAATGCCCTCGTATGAAATGCGATACCTCAAATAGTCAATTTTCTCTTGATGGAACTCACATTTGGACAATTTAGCATACAATTTAGCGGCTTGCAGTTTCTGTAGCACTGAACGCACTAATTTCACATGTTCATCCCAAGTTTCCATGTAAATAAGGATGTCATCAAGGTAAACCAAAAACCCCTTGTATCAATGTTCATGTAACACCCAATTGATCATCTGCATGAATACGGCTGGAGCCCCTTGTAGAACAAATGGGAGAACGCTGAACTGGAAACAACCCACCGGGCAGTTAAAAGCGGTTTTCCACTCATCTCCTTCTTTAAGTTGAATTCGGTAGTACACTTCCCTCAAGTCCAACTTCATGAAAATGTTCCCTTTAGCCAGGTGGGCTAGCATGTCCTTCATCAGGGGAAGGGGGTACACATTTTCTATAATCCACTACCAAATGCTTGGAGCCATCTTTCTTTTCACAGAACAGCACTGGGGCCGCTACCCATGTTCTAGCGGGTTGGATGAAACCACGTTTCAGATTTTTATCAATAAACGATCTCAGCTCTTCCAATTCCCGTGGTGTCATCGAATATAGCTTCGGTTTCGGGAGCGCCACCCCAGGCAAACTTTCAATGCTACAATCTGTTGACCGATGAGGGGGAAGCTCATCTGAAGCCTTTTCACTGAACACTTCCTTTAAGTCCCAATATTCTTTCGGAATTTTTTCCTCCTCCTCCAAGTCCTTGGTACCTGTGGAGGCTAGCTCAACTGGATTCTGAAGCTTCTGCTGGGATTGCCCCTCCCTTTCCAGTCGCTGATTGGTGCATATGCGCAATGACCCCTTCCTCCAGTTCACATAGGGGTTCAACAGTTGGGGGGAGTTATCATTATACAAAGTCACCATCCACTCTGCAGCTATTCCCTCCAGGGCCCTGGTAACACAGCTCACTTTGGCTGCTTCTGAGGTGAACTCTTCCCCGTATTCTTCCATATAGCTCCAAATTGTGCCAGGAAGAAACCCAAGTCTTTGGGATTTCCCCCAAATTTCACTTCTAACAGAGGCAGTTTGAGAGCTTCTAGGGATCACACTTCCTACTGGGGGCCCCAGGGCTGCAGCTGGTTGCTGCACTGGCTTAGGCTGAATTATGGGGGTGGGGGCAGCTTGGCTGCCTTTGGCTGGGCTTGCTCACCCTTCCCCTTCATACCTTGGTGCAGCGTGGGGTTGTCCAACTGCCTCATTGAGAAGATGCCTGGTTTGAATCAGTAAGAATTATCTCCTTTCCCTCTCCTGCCATGGCTCCTCTCTCCCATGCCATCAGGTAATGGTGATTCCAAGAGAGGAGTTCTTCGGGATCCTTCCAGCCAACTCCCAATGACCATCTGGGCTTCACAGCAGGAACCTCTTCCAGGGTAAGGTCCAATAGCAATTCAGCTGCTGGCACCTCTGGTATCAGCAAAGATTGCCCCCTCAGCTCCCAGATCCTCCTGGTTGCTGGCTGGAGATGACATGATGAATCAGACCCCCTCGGAAGAAACTGGATATTTCCTCTGGGTGGGCTGGTGATGAGATTCAGAATAATGTCAGGTGATACGCCATTCAAAATTCAAGAAAGAAAACTTAGAATCTTTAGATTAGAGCAAAGATGTCTTTTACTGAAAATGAAGTGGTAACATCAGTAGAATTCTGAATCTGAGAAATAAGGAGCACAAATCAGATATACTAAGTGATGACATTTGTCACTGTGTGCTCCCTTCAAGATCCAAGAAAGAAATACTCAGACTCCATGAATTAGAGCAAAATTCTCCTTTTACTGGAAATCAAAGTGGAAGCTACAGATTAAATTCTGAATCTGAGGAATTGGCGCACAGATCACATATACAAAGGAATGGAATTGTTCCCACTCCCCAAAGTCCAAATGACTCATCCAATTAAAAGTTCTGAATATGATCATGTGGGCATCTTCAGGTGGTGATGAGGCCTCTGTCCATTGACCTTGACATATTTTGATAAAACTTTGCAGCTGCGCAAAAGGAAAAAAAGCTAGCAAGGAAATACTTTCTTACCCACAGCACAGGAATGTAACACCTCCAGCTCTCTTCCCCTCCAAGTCCCCCCTCCCCCCGTTGCTAATGACAGCCGAAAGAAAGCAGTGAGCATAGCAGCAGAGAAGATGCAGAAAAGATGTAGAATATATTTTGAGGCTGACATTCGGACCCCCTAGAAAAAGGACATTAGTCCCTGTTAGAGAGAATAACATAAAAATATATTAATGATTGCATACATTTCTATGGTTTATCAGGTTACTTTGCATAAAAGTTCTTGAGCAGTTCAGGAGCCCTCATATCTTTCTCATTTACCCACTCGGCATAGGATGGAGGAAAATGTTTCCAAGCTACAAGATATTGGAGATGACCCCTCCATTTCTGAGAGTCCAAAATCTCTTTAATCTCAAAATGTTGTTCACCCTCAATCAGCAATGGTATGGGGGGATCAGTCTGGGTCAGTCTCAATGTACAGGTATGCTTGGGTTTCAACAAACTAACGTGGAAAACCAGAAGAATTCAACAAAGAGTTTTTGGTAGTGTCAACTGAACAGTCACAGGGTTCACAATTCGCTCAATTGGGAAAGGACCCACATACTTAGGACCCAACTTCTTCGACTTCTGGGTGGTCTGTAAATATTTGGTTGAGAGGAACACTTTGTTGCCTACTTGATAAGACTTCTGTGGGGTTCTCTTTCTGTCAGCTAATTTCTTATGAGACTGGTGCACCTCGTCCAAAGCTTTACGAGCGACCGGCCAATTGAGTTGAAGTTGAGATATCCAGTCATCCAACGAGTGGACATTGGGTCTTTCACGAGAAAGTTCAGGTATGGGCACAAAATCTTGCCCCGTGGCCACTTTGAAAGGGGGAAACCCAGTACTGCTGTGGACAGAGTTGTTATATGCCACCTCCGCAAAAGGCAGCAGATCCGCCCAGTTGTCCTGCTGATAATTTATGTAACACCTGAGATATTGCTCCAGCACTGCGTTAGTTCTCTCACAGGCCCCATTAATTTGGGGGTGGTGGGTGGAGCTTAAGCCCTGGGTGGAGCCTATTAACTTCAAAAATTCCCTCCAAAAGTTCAAGGTAAATTGGACCCCTCAATCAGACACTACATGCTCAGGGACATCATGCAGTCTATAGACATGTATGATAAAGAGTCTAGCCAGCGACTTCACCGAGGGAATTTTGGAGCAAGGTATGAAATGTGCTTGTTTGGAGAACAAATCGGTCACCACCCAGATGACTGTTTGCCCAGTGCTCTCGGGTAAGTCTACTATAAAGTCCATGGAGATTTCCTTTCAAGGAGCAGTTGGCCAAGCCACATTCTGCAACAGACCTGGTGGTTTACCAGGAGGTCTTTTGGCTGAGGTGCAAACTGGACAGCTCGCTACATAAGTCTCAATGTCTTTTTTCAATGAAGGCCACCAGAACTGTCATTTCACCAGGTGTAGGGTCTTCACAAAACCAAAGTGACCAGCTGCCTTGGAGTCATGAGTTTGTTGTAACACTTGGCTTCTCAAGGTCTGTGGTACATACAATTTCACACCTACCCAGGCTAAACCATCTCGAACGGTGTAGTTATTCGCATTTGCCAGGAACCACTCATCCATTTTCAGGGCTTCCTTAAATTGTTCCATCAAGTCACTGGACAGATCCACCTCTTGCTTCCTCTTTTGTGCTCTGGTGACCACTGGGGCGGCCAGCTGTGTGGTTGACATGATCGGCCTTACCACTTCTTGACAAACACTATTCTATTGAGGCATTCTAGATAAAGCATCTGCCATAAAATTTTTTCTTCCTGGGATGTACTTCAAAGAGAAATTGAATCGTTTGAAATACTGAGCCCACCTGACTTGCTTAGGGGACAACTTCTGAGGTGTTTTTAAGGCCTCCAGATTCTTATGGTCAGTCCATATCTCAAATGGGTGTTTCGCTCCTTCCAAGAAATGTCTCCAAGTTAGTAAGGCCCAATGGACTACAAAAGCTTCCTTTTCCCAAACAGCCCATCTCCTTTCAGTGTCAGTCAACTTACGGGAGGTGTAGGCGCAAGGTTGTAGTGTCCCCTTTTCATTTAATTGAAGTAAGACTGCCCCAACAGCCACATCACTCGCATCAGCTTGGATCACGAAAGGGGCATCCATATCCGGATGTTTCAGCACTGGTTCTGCAGCAAACAGTCACTTTAGCTTTTCAAAAGTGGCTTGGTATGGACCAATTCAATGGTTGGCTGGGCTTTGGTTTCATTTCCTCCTTTGTCTTTAGGAGATTGGTGATGGGCATGGCTATTTTAGCAAAAGACGGGATGAATTGCCAGTAAAAGTTAGCAAAACTGAGAAAACTTTGAAGCTGCTTTCGGGTTCTCGGCGGAGCCCAATCCAATACAGCTCGCACCTTCTCTGGGTCCATCTCGATGCCCTCGTGTGAGATACGATATCCTAGGTAGTCAATTTTTTCTTGATGGAACTCACATTTGGACAGTTTGGCATACAATTTGGCAGCCCACAGTTTGTGCAGCACGGAGCGTACCAGTTCCACATGTTCGTCTCTAGTCTCCGTGTAAATAAGGATGTCATCAAGGTAAACCAGAACCCCCTTGTATAAATGTTCATGGAGCACTTGATTGATCATTTGCATGAAAACGGCTGGTGCGCCCTGTAGGCCAAAAGGGAGAACATTGAACTGGAAACAACCCATTGGGCAATTGAACACAGTTTTCCATTCATCTCCCTCTTTAATTCAGATTCGGTAGTATGCCTTCCTCAGGTCCAATTTCATGAAAATCTTCCCTTTGGCCAGGTGGGCTAACATGTCCTTCATCAGAGGGAGGAGGTACATGTTCTCCACGGAAACCACGTTTAAGTTTTGGTAGTCCACCACCAAGCATTCGGAGCCATCTTTCTTTTCACGAAAAACACAGGGGCCACCACTCGAGGTCTGGAGGATTGGATGAAACCACGTTTCAAGTTCTTATCAATAAATGATCTCAATTCCTCCAGTTCCCATGGTGTCATCGAATACAGCTTCGGTTTCGGGAGCGTCACCCCTGGTAGAAATTCAATACTACAATCGGTTGACCAATGAGGGGGGAGCTCATCAGAGGCCTCTTCGCTAAACACCTCTCTTAAGTCCCAGTATTCCTTCGGGATTTTCTCCTCCCCCTCCATGCGCTTGGCACCTGCGGAAGCTAACTCAGCCGGGTTTTGAAGCTTCAGATGGGATTGCTCCTCCCCTTCCAGTTGCCAATTGGCGCGAATCCGTATCCACCCCTCTCTCCAATTCACATGGGGATTCCACTTCCAAAGCCAGGGCAGTCCCAATATTAGAGGCTGTTCCATCCCAGGGGCCACAATAAAGCACAGGGTCTCACTATGGGTTCCCATGGTCATCTCTAGGGGTTCCGTTATAAAACGTGCAGGGCAACCTCCCGACACAGATCCATCCAGTTGGCAAAAGGATATGGGTGTTCTTAAAGTTCTCAGTCTGATGCCCATGCCCTTGACTACTTTCATGCTGATTACGCACCTCGTGCACTCCGAGTCCGATATGGCCAACATCTCCCCCTCAGTCCCTGAATTGAGCACTTTTAACTTTATTGGGATGGTCATGGGCCCCTTGTTAGGACTTACCGGGATGTCATCTTCCGAGTCGGTCTCGCTCTCGTCGAGGAAGGTCAGAGGTCCCAGCTCCTCTCCCACCAGAGAGACGACCTCTACAACCTCCCCTATCTTTAGCCCAGTTTCACGAGGCTTGGCTGGGGGGTTTTCGGGCTTCCTCTCTGGCCCCTGCACTCCCTTTGGATCCAGCTTAACCCAGCAATCCGCAATCCAGTGGCCCTCCTTCCCGCAACGAAAACAGGCAGTGGATTTGGATCTTGCCATCACTCCTCCCTTCTGAGGTTTTGGGGCCTCTCAGAGACACAGGGGGAGCGGTTTGCTCCATACAGGGCCTCCTCTGCATCTGCTTCGGGTTAGATCTATTTCCACTTCTTCCGCTAGCAAGTACCACAGCTGCAGATCATATGGATCCCTTCTGGAGATGCACATGTGGTATATATCTTCATTTAGGCCATCTTTGTAGGCTTCTATCAGGGCCCCCTGGGACCAGCCTCAGATGTGGCATACCAGCTGTCTGAACTCTTGGGTGTAGTCAGCAACTGATCTCCCCCTTTGAGTTATGGTTTTCATTCTGATCCTAGCCTTTCTCTCCGCTAGAGGGTCCTCAAACCTTCTCAATGCAGTCATGAAAACATTGAGATTCCACAGTTGGGGGGAGTTGTCATTATACAAAGTCACCATCCAGTCTGCTGCCATCCCCTCCAGGGCCCTGGTAACACATCTCACTTTGGCTGCTTCAGAGGTGAAATCCCTTTCATATTCCTCCATGTAGCTCCCGACTTGTGCCAGGAAGAAACCCAAATCCTTGGGATTTCCTCCAAACTTCACATCTAACGGGGGCAGGTTGCATCTTCCAGGGATCCCGGGCGGCAGCCGGCTGCTGTGCTGGCATAGGCTGGGCTAGGGGGATGGGGGCAGACCAACTTCCCCAGGCTGAACTTGCTCCCCCTTCCCCCTCATACCTTGGAGCCATGTGAGGCTTCTCAGAAGCATCCTTAAGGAGTTGTCCGGCTTGATCTAGTCTGCATTCCATCTCCTCCCTCTCTTGCCATAGCCGTTCCCTCTCACCTCTTTGACTTACAGTGATCCCAGGAGGAGGGGGCCTTCGGGATCCCCCCATCCAACACCCAACGACCATCTGGGCCTCTCAGCTGGGACTTCTTCCAGAGTAAGGTCGGCCAGCAGGTCAGCGGCTGGCACCTCCGGTAGCAGCATCGGCTGCCCCCCCACAGCTCCCTGGTCATCTTCATCACTGGCTGGAGATGACATGATGTGAAACCCCCTCGGAAGAAAAGATATTTTCTCTGGGTGGGCTGATGGGGAGATTCAGAATAATGTCAGTGTGTGCTCCCTTCAAGATCCAAGAAAGAAATACTCAGACTCCATGAATTAGAGCAAAGTTCTCCTTTTACTGGAAATCAAAGTGGAAGCTACAGATTAAATTCTGAATCTGAGGAATTAACGCGCAGATCACATATACAAAGGAATGGAGTTGTTCCCACCCCCCAAAGTCCAAATGACTCTTCCAATTAAAAGTTCTGAATATGATCATGTGGGCATCTTCAGGTGGTGATGAGGCCTCTGTCCGTTGACCTTGGCATATTTTGATAAAGATTTGCAGCTGCACAGAGAAAAGAAAGCTAAGCGAGAAATAGAAACTTAACCAGGAATTTATACTCCCCCCACTCCTCATTTACACAACGCAAGAATGTAACACCTCCAGCTCTCTTCCCAGACATTATCCCCCCTCCTCCCCCCATTACTTATGGCAGCCAAAAGATGCAAAGCAGTCATTGAAGATCTTGAAGGCTGACAAAGAGAAAGTAAATTGAAGACCACAGCTTTTGCTTTTCCAAAACTTCTGTCACACGCAGAGGGTGACCTCAGGCATTTTTTCTCTTCTGATGCTAGATCCCTGCCACCTTGCTTCAGTCTGGGGAAGTTGCAGAAGATGTTTTACAGGTGGCATTTTCCCCCGACAAGAATAATAAGAATGTTCAAGAATAAATCCGAAAAATGTTGGAAATGTCATCAGACACCTGGCTCATATTACCATATGTGGTGGACTTGTGCAGATGCTAAAAAATACTGGACTAAAATCCACACGTGGTTGGAAAAAATGACAAAAAACATATAGATTTGAAACCAGAGATATTTTTATTGGGAATTTTACCTGAAATATATAGCAAATATTTCAAATACCTGATTGTAAATGTATTAACAGCGGCTAGGATTGTATTTGCTAAAAACTGGAAAAATGAGAAAATACCATCACAGGAGGAAATTATTAAGAAAATATTGGAATGTGCTGAAATGAGTAGATTGACATTTGAAATTAGAGAGCAAGAAGATGAACAATTTTATAAAATTTGGGATCTATTCTATCAATGGTTAGATGATAAAATATAGTAATGAAATATGTAGACTTTTAGAAAATGATAAATATATAAAGATGTATTTTTTTTCTTATTATATCTACAAAATGATTTTAGGATAGATTTGGGATGATAATATGAATTGTCACAAAATAAATTAAGTAAAATATGATTATTTCTTTTTTTTTTTGAAAAGAATTTTATTAATTTTCTACAAACAAACAAGACAAACAAAACATTAAAACATCAACTCT